>JAACNH010002590.1:0-37699 GCA_019447015.1 Hymenochirus boettgeri
AAGGCGGTATTACAGTGAGGTAATTAAAGGCGATATTACAGTGAGATGACTAAAGGCGGTATTACAGTGAGGTAATTAAAGGCGATATTACAGTGAGATTGAGATGACTAAAGGCGGTATTACAGTGAGGTATTAAAGGCGATATTACAGTGAGATAACTAAAGGCGGTATTACAGTGAGGTAATTAAAGGCGATATTACAGTGAGATATTAAAGGCAGTATTACAGTGGGTAATTAAGGCGATATTACAGTGAGATAACTAAAGGCGGTATTACAGTGGGGTTATTAAAGGCGATATTACAGTGAGATAATAAAGACGATATTACGGTGAGGTAATTTAAGCGATATTACAGTGAGATATTTAAAGGCGGCATTACAGTGACATAATTTATGGCGATTTACAGTGAGATAATTAAAGGAGATATTACAGTGACATGATTAAAGGCGATATTACGTGAGATAATTAAGGCGTATTACATGACATAATTAAAGGCGGTATTACAGTGAGGTAATTAAAGGCGATATTACAGTGAGATAACTTAAGGCGATATAACAGTAGGTAATTAAAGGCGAATTACAGTGAGATAACTAAGGCGGTATTACAGTGGGTATTAAAGGCGATATTACAGTGAGATAACTAATGGCGGTATTACAGTGAGGTTTTAAAGGCGATATTACAGTGAGATAATTAAAGGCGGTATTACGGTGGGGTATTAAGGCGATATTACAGTGGGATAATTAAAGACGATATTACGGTGAGGTAATTTAAGGTGATATTACAGTGAGATAATTAAAGGCAGTATTACAGTGACATAATTTAAGGCAATATTACAGTGAGATAATTAAAGGAGATGTTACAGTGACATGATTAAAGGCGATATTACAGTGAGATAATTAAAGGCGGTATTACAGTGACATATAAAGGTGTGTATACAGTCAGGTAATTAAAGGAGATATTACAGTGACATGATTAAAGCGATATTACAGTGAGATAATTAAAGGCAGTTTTACAGTGAGGTAATTAAAGGCGATATTACATTGAGATAACTAAAGGCGGCATTACAGTGGTAATTAATGAGGTTTTATAGTGAGATAAGGCGGTTTAAAGTGAGAATTAAATGGTGGCAATTTAAATTATCTCAGTTCATTGATTTAAATTTTTTTAGGCTGGGTACACACTGACAATATTTTGTGAATATGTCTTACCCCCTGGACTTCAATTAAATGATTAGGAGACAGGAGGAAATTTAGAAAACTTACCTGTGATCGCGCTTCAGCACAGTTCCTCTGACAGGTCAGACCTTTGCAATTTATGCGCACACGCGTACATTGTTAAGGGCATCGAAAACTCTTAGAAGAACATCGGAAGGAGCACGCATACAGATAAGTTTTCTAACTTTCCTCTGTCTTCTGATCATTTAATTGAATATCAGGAGGTAAGCATAGCTCATTTACTTTCTTCAATTAAACTGAAAAAAAACAAAGTCTATTTTTTGGTGGAAATACCCTTTAATACACCATTTAGTTTGCTCATTTTGGTAGAAGTATTCTAGAAATATCCATTGGCAAAGCAATTGCATTATAAGTAAAATAATCTGCAGCAGAAAAAATGGCCACGCAGATACAATTCCTAATCGACAGTGGAGCAATGTCATGTTAATTTACTATTGAAAAAGACAAATGACCTAGGCTTGGAGCAGAAAAATCCTGCAAATGTTTGCAAATTCAAACAAGCCAGTTTTGCCATAATCCAACTTTGCTGCGAACTTGGTCCATTCCCATACAACATTCATAGACACTGAAAACAAAGAACTTTTTGTGCAGGACCAATTGATCTCGGTTGTGTATCCTTATACATTAACAGGGAATTCATAAAGTTCTTATCATTAAAAATGGTGCTATTTTTGCCCCAACCATCAGAACTTTTTAAAATTTGAAAGCTAAAACTGATTGGTTGGGCAAAATTAGCACCATTTTAAACAATAAGAACTTTTATTGAATAACCCTGTAAGTATAACAGTCCCAGGAGCTATGTGCCCTGACTTTTTTAATAATGGGTTTTACAACAGGGATGCGGCTTTATTAGTGTCTAGTCTATTACTTGTTTTGGTCACTTCTCTCTTTCCCCCTTAAATAATAAAAACTAATATAATAATAACATAGCAACTAAAATGTGGGTGTTTTAACTAATCATTCACAAAATGTCTAATTTCATCTTTATGAAAAGATTATAATACAATTAGTAAATTGCTTATGTTTTAAACACAAAAGCTGTTCCAAATTGTTATAAACACCTGCCCTATTCACCAAATAAACAAATACTACCAACCCAACATGAGTTAATCAATTACAGGAAGTAATACAGAACAACTTTTCTAAGTGACTCTGGGAATTTTCAAAGTCAACAAGATACTCCCACTGATGCAAATGAATCCCAAATAAGACTGAACTGTTTTATTGCTGAGGGGAATGAATGGCTGATCACATAAGGCCCATTCTCTGCCACCAAATTTATAAAAAAATGTACATCAAAGAACAAAATTGTGCTCTACAAAGAAACCTACAACAGTAAAAAGACTGCGTCCTTTATAAAAACAACAAAAATACACTAATTTGTTCAAACTATTACAATGGGACTGATGGCCACATTCAACGGTAAGCCATCAGCGGAGCAACTTTACTATTATTTTTGATTCTTAATTCAACCAAACAGGAGAGGAGCAGCTGGACATAGTTAAGAAACGTGGCACTTTGTTATAAGTGTCCCAGTTCTTCATGTGTGTTGCCATGATGCACAGCTGGCACCATCATTTTATTTTGGCAGATCAGTAGTAAGTCACCATTTTTTTTTTTAACTTTTATTTTCTGGTCACATAAAGCACTGGGCTATCTGTGCATTGCTATTTAAAGCTAATCCTAAGGAAAGTGATGAAGTGCTAACAAAAATGAATTGCAAGCAGTAAATTCACAAATTCTAACACTAAGCAACTATATTATTTACTACAAAGTACAAGTACGGTACGATTTTTACCTTGTGGGTTTCTTGTTTTTTTAACCCTAATATCTAAGAAAGGAAACACAGCACTAGTGCCGTTTAGACCAACTATCGCTTAGTTTGCCAAGCCAAACTGCCTTTTCATTGGGGGGGTTGATGATCTGAGCTGGTGGATCACAACAAGGCTTGATCTAAGGCCTATAATTTACCCATAGTCGTCTAAAACGTGTGCGTTGCAGGTCAGTCTCTTGAACACATATGTGTACAAAGCTTAGAGCTGTGTACACATGTTAGATATTCACTGGCTGAAGGGGACAACAATCTAACACCCAATATTGTTAATCATTTCTTCCTGACAATCACATTACAATGTCGGGTGTGTCAAGCATTGTTCTTCTGCACCATGGAAGGTCTTTCGGTCACTTTTTCATCCCCATTGCTGAGATGTATTAAAGGGTACTGTGGTCACTATACATGTACTCTCTCTTGAAAAAAATATCTCCTACTTTTCAAACAAGCCTAGGATGATGTTTCTAGTTTCTCGGGATCTTAAGTAATAGGCTTGTAAAGTTGCACTTCCTGGTCTGCCCTGACAATCTGAGTACTGTGACAGACACATGAACTGTGTAAAAAGCTTCACCCCTTACCTTTTATACTTCTAGCTAGCTTAAAAATTATTAGGAAGTTTGGGAGTGGGGCTTATGATGCTCTATAGGTACAAGTGGTATGCTAAAACTTGAGGGGCAAATCAATGCTGCTAGTGATGTCACAGCTCACAGTGCTAACCAGAAACACCACCCTTATACTGCTCTATTACTGGATATATTTCAGCTAGAAGCAAAACTAAACTTTAAGTCCAGTTGATCCAACTGAATACAACAGATATACCATGACCTGGATGAATGAGAATCTTCACAAGCATTATTATTGCATGTATTTTTATGTGGCAAGTACAACTTGTTGCCTTTGGGCCATTATTTTAATAAATGGCCCAAAGGCCATGGTTGTCCCAAGCCAATCACTGCACAGAAAAGTCAGGGAAGACCAGTAGAAGGCAGCTGAGGGAACAAGGGTTGTAATTATAATTTTGAATCAAGCTATTTAGACTTTGCAAGGTCTAGGTTTGGGGGTTTACAGTCACCAGTAAAATGTTTGTTCAGGAGGTGGACATACCCTTTAACACCACATAGATCCACCAGTGTTAAAGACTCAGATGGGTATACCCCATTCGCAAAGAATCACAATGACTGAGAGACGCTATTGGCTCAGTCCATTGCCTAAAGGGGGCAAGAGAGAGCAATAGCAGCTCTCAGTACATAGCCCTATATGTGGATCCAGGGATCAGCTGCATTGGGAATTGGAAAATTTTGAGAAATTGGATGAGGTTTCAGAAAGAAAATGTTTCCCTTCCTTTCAATCAAATTTAAGGCCCCCATACACAGCCACTGCTGTCGCAAAATGTCAGCAATTCCATAGAAATTCACTCACCCGACCTCCCATACGCTGGGTGAGCATACACACTGCGATCTCGACTGTAGGGACGTAGGGACTGACAAGATGCCAACAATGATATTTTGTTGCCATTGTACCAGTTGTACATTGTTGTGAAATATTCCTACTACCAAGGTGTATGGGTACCGGTAGATAGGCAGGCATTATTGGTGAGTTATAGAGATAAATCTTGGTGGACATTTGTCTTTATTCAACCTTGACTACCATGTTACTACTTTACCATGTTAAACTACAGTTTACCATGTGTCCATTAAAATGTTGCATTACCTGATTGTCCTCCAGTGTCTCTATTAAGTTCTCATCTGATTTAATAATGGCGTTCCGGTGGAATAATGTTTTTCAAAGGAAAACTCCATCAAACTCCACGTATGGGTTATTTCTGCGAGTACCTGAAATGTGGATCATTTACATTTCTGAAATCAATCAATTCTAGGATCATTATTGATAATGACTATTTAGTGAAATATATATGTTTATATATAGACTTATTATTATTATTATCAATTCTGTATAACATGATCTTCACTAACCTTTTCTATAGCCATTTCTTTAACAGCTTTATCCACAATATTTTTTACTTCATCTTCGACTTTGTGTAGCTGAAGTGCCAATAACACCCAGGACGGTCTCTTCGTTCATTGTAAACCTTACTGACACAGGAAATAAGGGTTAGTGTAAAGCCTCAGGGCGTGTACCTTTAATATTGGAATATGGCTTTGTAGTACGGATGGGGCTTAAAATCTCTCTAAGGCTGGATCCACACTCGGGGGAAATTTTGTCCTGGAAAAGTAGCCACGGCTGGAAGTTTGACATGACCATCCGTGTGGCCCCATATGGAACTGCATGATCATTGTGATTTACCAACCCGCCCGATCACCCGTTTGTCCAATCCGGTCAAGGTCAACCCCACCCACACCATACATATTTCCGTCCGACCAACGATACAGGGTATTTATTTGACCAGAAATATTGTATGGTGTGTACCCTGCCTAAACTGGAATGTTTTATACACTTTGCATTTACATCCTCTGGCTGGCAAACAATGCACTGGTCATGGCTTGGTAACTACTTTTTCACAATGGACACATTTCTCTTATGTGTTTCCAAATGTTAGCAATGTTTTTAATTTATAAAATAGAATTTCTGTTAAATGAAAGGTAGTTCTTCAATGACAGAACATTTATTAAGCTTTTCATAATTTATATACAATTAACACATTAGGGGCTGATGCAATAAAATGTGCAAATATTTGCTTGAGCTGTTATTCTGCAGCAACAATCAGGAGATTCAATAAAAGTTCTTATCGTTTAAAATGGTGCTAATTTTGCACCAACCAATCAGCACCATTTTAAACGATAAGAACTTTTATTGAATAACCCTGAATATTTTCTAACTGCTGTAAACCAGTAAAAATAGCTTGGGTAAATGCTTGCACTTCTTATTGCATTAGAAACCCCTTAATGTCATGAAAAAAACTTTAATTGCTTTATCAGATCCACAAATTTCTCAATGGGCTGTGTATAATGAGTGTACAGAGATTTAAATGGCATTTTAACTGGAGATGAACGAAACTGGCGTGTTTCATTCTGATAGTTCTTCCGCAAACCTATTAAAGTTCTGAATACCCCAAAATCCAATTGAATCAGAATTTTTGGAATTTTCTATAGAAATTTTCGATTTTCCAATTTTCGCATAAAGGTTCTGAGTTTCAAAAATTCCTTTTGAAAACGGGAAAAACTGTTTTGAAACCGGGATTCATACTCCTTAAAACAGCCTGGTAAATATTCCTTTAAAGCAGGGGTGGGCAATTACATTTCTCAGGGGCCGTATGAGGTCGGGCCAATAGGACAACTCAGTTTCTCATTATAGAGATTGGATTTTATAAAACAGATGAAATTAATATTCCTGGTTCATCAGAAGTTTTTGCGTGCAATTATTAATAGAAAGTGTCTAATATTTTAGATCCATTCCATACATTCAGTTATTATATTTTTGGATCTAGGTCCATATTGAGGGACCAGTCAGGGGCAGCCAAAGGGCCACATGTGGCCCTAGGCCTTACTTTGTCTCAGTCTGATTTAAAGGTATATCAACCCCAAACCATAAAACCTATAATGTAAGGCAACTCCCAAAACCCTTAACGCTATCTTTAAAACATCTAAACCAGCCCCTAATGTACTTACCTGTCTTTGTTCCCTTGGTCACTACTTCCATGCAAGGACGAGCAGAAGGGGCTGGACCGGCAGCTTTCTGTTATTTGCTGAGACCCAGACAATGATTGATGCAGATGCTGGTCAGCAGAGGGAACTAGGGAACGAGGTCAGGTTAGTAGAACGAGTTAGATGTTTTAAACCTATCATTTAGAGTTGGGGGTGTAACAACCAGGGGAGCAGGGGGAGCAACCGCATGGGGCCCAACTTCTTATTTTTCATTTGACAGATAAAGCCTCGTCCAGAAAAACTCCCAGAAAAGCACTGAAGGGGCCCCATCATAGTTTTGCTGGGGGGACCAGTGATTCCTAGTTACGCCACTGGTTGGGGGTTTCCTTACCTAAGAATTTTTTTTTTTAATAAAGACTAGGATGGCTAGAACTCGAGCCCGAGTTCGAGCCGAACTTTGTAAGTTTGAACGGACTCGGACTTCTCGAACTATCCCGGACCCGGATTTCTCGGACTTCCCAAAGTTTCCGGACTTTTGATCGTAAATTCAATAATTATCAAATGTACTGGACAGTGTACTGGTTAAAGGACCTGCCTTTGACATGGGAGACCAGGGTTCAAATCCTGGCTAGGAGCAGCTATACAAATGTTTGGATTATTAATACCCCAGTAATATAATAACCATATAATACCCTATATTATAAACATATAATACCCTAGTAATAATAACTATATATACCTAGTTATATAATAACCATATACAACCTAGTAATATAATAGCCTAACACCCTAGTCATATAATAACCATATAAACCTAGTAATATAATAACCATATGAATAACCTAGTAATAATAACACATATAATATATTACTAGGGTATTATAATAATCCGAACATTTGTAAAACTGCCCCTAGCCAGGATTTAAACCCTGGTCTCCCATGTCAAAGCGTTGCCTTTAACCAGTACACATATTCAGCCACTACATTATATTGTTATTATATTACTAGGTATATATGGTTTATATTATATGGTTTTATATTGTTATTACTAGGGTTTTAATTAGTATTTATCTGGTTTATTAGGGTTTTTTGGTTTTTTTTAGGTTTTTTTGGTTCTAATTAGGGTTTCTATGGTTTTCTTTCTTGGGGTATTTCTGGTTTTCTATTTCTGTTCTTTCTGTTTCTCATTCGGTTCTCTGGTTTTCTTTCCTCGGTTCTTATATGGTTATTATAGGTATTTATGGGGTCTATTGGTCTTATTGGTTATTATCTTCTGGTTATTATCTGGTTATTACTGGTTATTATATTTGTTATTATATTCTAGTTTTATGGTTTATTACTAGGTTATTCTATGGTTTATATTACTAGGGTATTATATAATCCAAACATTTGTATAGCTGCCCCTAGCCAGGATTCAATCCTAGTCTCCTATGTCAAAGGCGGTGCCTTTACCAGTACACTATCCAACCCTTGAATGTACCATTCGCTAAGCCTAGGAAGGACCTTTCGCTAACAGAAGGACCTGTCGCAAACAAAATTTTTTTGCTGCAATGTATAAATAAAGCCATTTACTGATGCTTCAATATAGTGTGTTTTAACGCATGTAAGCAATAGGACACTGCAAGTAAAGTAGCTTCACTTTCATTGTATACACCAGTTTGGGAGTTGTATTAAAAGCCTAATTTTCCAATACTGTCCTCTATATATATATAATATATATATATATATTTCGTAAACTCACTCTGTTCTGACTCGGCTCTTGTAATCTGTAAGGCTCATAGACAGTATGCACATACTAGGGCACCTGTAAACATAAACGGAGTTCATAAAGTTCTTACGTTTAAAATGGTGCAACTTTGCCAAGCAATTATTATTTTGTATTGATGTGAATAAAAGTTTCAGGAATGCACATACCCCAGTCTTGCTCATAAGCTGTAGCCAATCCGTTTCCTGACTGCAGGATTCTGTAATTCATTAACGGCCCTCAGTGAGGTTAAAGGTTCTTGACCATGGATTCCAGACCCAAGTAGACATGCCATGTCCGTACCTCTTTGTCTAAGGTCTTCATCTCCTGCCAGTCAAAAATCAAAATGAGATTTAAAAAAAGATTTTCAGGTTTGGATGTTTTAAAAGTATTAAGAAACAATAAAAAAAAACATATTGGGATAAAGTAATGCAATGTGTGGGATGGCATAGCATTAAGGCACTTGTTTCTGTACATTTCCCAGGTTTTAGATTACATTGTATACTTTTTGAACCAACCACTATTAGATAGGGTCTTATATTGGATTAAAGTCAAACCAATATGAAAAACATTAACAAAACTAAGAAACCAATCTTGAATCTAGACTGTAACCCCGCCCCATGTGCAGTGTCGCTGACAACACTGATTGGACCAGCAACCCCAGCCTTATGCAGACTCCATAGTTATACTAAAAAGCTTATATGATGAACAATGTCTGTAGTGGTTCATGAAGCTTGACCAGAGTTATGGTACACTGAATGGTCTATTTCTCTGTTTGTAAATAACTTATAATGTGTTTTTTAAAATTATACCAATAATGCAGCATAAAAAAATCTGTAGCGGTCTATCTACCATCATGGATTGAGATCTGAATAGACAGTTAGAATTGTCAGGTAACAATCAGTACAGATAAATGTACAGTTAGAAACTTGATTTACAGGATATTAAATATTAAAGGCAAACGTAAATGAATCCCTGATAAGCCAAGACCTAAAACAAAGAGGCTTATTAGTAGCAAACAAATGCAGCTACACATCAGCAACTTATAAAACAAGAAGCGTTTTCAAGCGTTCAGACTAATCATCGGATGGTGGCTGCAGGAATTGACTTAAGCGAGGTACATACTTTAACATAAAGGGACGATTCTATTGGATATGACGGAATCAACGCTTTATTGTTAAAGTATGTACCGCAGTTTCGAGCGTTCCTGATTTGAAGAACCTTCACTGTCATCTTCGGGATCGCTTGGAACTGCCTGAAAATTTCTCTCGCCCACAGATGGCCCCCTGAGAATGCTCGGAACTGTGTGTAGGGGGGATCTTTAGAAAGACAGGCAGAATCTTAAAGAGTCTGCTGTCATGTTTAAAGTGTATGCATACTGAAAAAATTACTTTGCGTCATCTTAATCTATAAATAATACATGTAAGTAGCACTTACTCTGAGGTGTGGTGTGTTGCTGCATGCCTTCAATACAATACTTTTTTGCTCAGGCTGTGAGCTGTGACCACTGACCTGACTATTTTTCCCATATACCAACTGTCATACTGCACACAGCACACCAACTGTCAAACCATTCCAGCTACAGCAAAGCGTCTTACAGTAATGCAAAACGTAAGATGTTTCAGAGTGGGTATCTAAAGAATAGGAGGCAGATCAACAAAAAATGATACAGTCATATTGGGATGAATTATAGTATTTACTAATATACTAATGGGTAATTAAAAAAATTTTCCCAGTGTACATACCCTTTAAAGATCTTTAGTGTGTACCCAGCTTTATGGATGTGAATGTTACTAGAAACATGTCTAGAGATAAGTCCTGGTTTGTAAATGAACCTGGTGGAACCATTGGATTTTTGGAATCTTAAAACACCGGAGTTATCAAAAATTGTGCTTGAAAATGTAAAAATGGCAGTCTAAAATCGACAAAAACAGGGTTGAAAAGTAAAAAATTGGGGTAAAAAAATTCTGCTTCAATTGGGTTTCATTCATCTTCAGTGTGGACAGATTTTTAGATAATATTGTGCAACGATTGGTGCATTTAGAGCTGGGTACAGAGTTCCGGGAACGTTCTTTTCAGGGTGAAAATTTTCTCCCGTTTGCAGTTGGCTCCCTGTACTAGGGAGTTGGCCATGATTGTAGAAGTATGGCAGTCCTGAATGTTCTCCCTATACTTTATATTTACTTTTATAGGGAGTACAATCAATCATGGCTGTGTGTACTCCCGTCTGTCTGATGACAGTCAGGATGTTGCATCTGTCTTCTTCAACAGATTGTTATAGTGTGTACCCACCATTAGGCATTCCCATTACAGTGTTTAAAAAGCAGTTTTATATGATCTGTTGTTACAGACTAAACACCTGAAAATGTGCTGTGTGACTTATCCCTAAACAGGGTAAAGTATTAAAGGAAAAGAATAATTCACCCTTATGGCTCAAAAAGACCAAAAATGGGTGGGATACTAGAACCATAGTTCACCACAAACATTCTTTGTGGCCCTTAATTTGCTCTTATAAATTCAGGGATATTATCCTTCAAATGTCAGATTTATCAGTGAAATCTATTTCCTTATCCAATACATTGATGGTTTGCTATTCCTTTAATTTTTATCTTTGAGATCTGCACTTCAAAAGCTACAAACAATTATCAAGTAATTAACAGCTCTTAGCAGAAGAGTTATATAAGTGATTCCTTCACATAATTGTTAAGTGCCACTTCTTTTGAACCATTCATTGGAGTGACTTGATAATAAGCAGGCGAATGAATAGTATGATGAATTTATATATACATCAAAAGCGAGAGTTTAAAAAAAGACCAACCTCAGACAGGGCGCTTTCCTGTACTGCTCGTGCTAAGCTATTTACAGTCTACTCTCTATAGCTGTCAATCATCTTGTCAAAACTCCACTAAATGTCACATAAACAGAGTCCCGTTTATTTACTATAATAAACTACTCATCTGTACATCAGCACTTTGGTGAAATGTACAATACTGGAGTAGAGAGAATAAAATTTTTTTGCTGCCAATGTATAAATAAAGCCATTTATCTGATGCTTCGAATAGTATTGTGTTTAACGCATGTAAACAATAGGACACTGCAGTAGAATAGCTTCACTTTCATTGTATACACCGCAGTTATTGGAGTTGTATTTAAAGCCTAATTTCCAATACTGTCCATATATATATATATATATATTTCGTACAACTGGCACTCTGGTTCTGCACTCGGCTCTTGTAATCTTTAAAGGCCTCATAGACAGTATAGCACATACTTAAGGGCCACCATGTAACATAAACAAGGAGATTCAATAAAAGTTCTTATCGTTTAAAATGGTGCTAACTTTGCCCAAAGCAATCAGATCTTATTTAACATTTGAAAGCTAACACCTGATTGGTTGGGGCAAAATTAGCACCATTTTAATGATAAGAACTTTTATTGAATAACCCTGAAAAATTCCCCGAATTCTCACCTTCCCTTTATACATAGGTGGTGCAGATTCTTATTAGTGTTGGATTTGCTGGACTGTTGTTTCAGGAACTGGCTTTGCATAGCAAATTATTTATGGACCAAAAAAAGGTTAAGCACTTGTCAGTTTAAGACTTTAAAAATAATCAAAAATGTTTACATATTTCTAATTAAAATTGTGCCTCTCAATAATTCTTTCATTTATAATATCAGGTATTTACTCAAGCACCTATGCATATTTTTTAATCTAATTTCTTTTTTGAGTCATGTGTTTGGGGCATACGGCATATCAGGTTGGTTGATCACTATTGGAGCTGACTATACATTCAGGGTTATTCATCAAAGTTCTTATTGTTAAAAATGGTGCTAATTTTGCCCCAACCGTTGTTAGCTTTAAAATGTTAAAGGGCATGTCCACCCCCAAAACTATAATCCCCCCCACTAATGGCCCCACCATGTAGTGTATAAAATCCTTACCTACCTCACATCCCAGCTCCATATGGTTCTCCTGTAGTCCCCCCCCAAAGTCCCAAAAACTGCCCACCAGAGGATAGCAAAGTCCATATAGGACTCTGCCTCCTGTCTCGCCTCCGGAGAAGTTTGGCATACGTACTGCAGCCCTTCTCCCCCTCCCTCCCCCTTCCTCTCCCTCCCATTTGGCGATCCCTCCCCCTACCATAAACCTCTTTGCCATACTCAGGGTTCCTTTTCCCAGCCCCAATCCTAAAAAACAATTTTAAGAAAGTCCCCCGAATCTATTACCTTCCCTCTCCCCCCCCGGCATCTGAGAAGCCGGCAGCCGCGTCCGTGATTGGCTGCCTCTCAGCCAATCACAGACTGCGGCTGCCGTCCCGCCCCCTGCTTGCAGTGTATTGCAAGCAGAAGGCCGGGCCATGTGTCGAGGAGAGACGGAAGGTAAGTAAAGATCGGGGCACTTTCTTAAAATTATTTATAGCGGTTGGGGCTGGGGAGGCATACTATCATATGGGGGAAATTTTTTAAAGGGTGACATGCCCTTTAAATAATAATTGATTGGTTGGGGCAAAATTGGCCCCATTTCTAGCCATAAGAACTTTTATTAAATCTCCCTGATAATTTTTTTGACCAATGTCTGGACAACCCCTCACCCAACTTTTTTTGCCAGTCAACTTTTAATCAAAAATGTAAGGACTGGGACAGGGAATTTTGGAAGGTAAAACCACCATGAGGAATGTAGACTTTTGCTAGAATATCCAATCTATCAAATGTCGAAATAGTGAATGGCCTTTGGCCACCATTCCTACCCACTATCTTTAATAGTGCATAGTTCCTCTTTATTATTATCTTCAAAAGCACAGAACTCTGTGTTCTCACTTGAGCAGCTGTTGTTAGTCTTAAATGAGCACATTCCCCCTTTTACAGAAAGAAGCTGTAACTTTTACCCCATCAACAGCATTTACCTATAGAGCAAAAGTGTATGATATTATCTGCAATAATCAGAACTCTAGTGTATTATAGCCATCTGCTGTATGAATGACTGTGAATGGAACATGCAGGGAAAAGGAGTGTCAGAAGCAATATAACACTGACACATCTCTATTAATGGACTTTTTCTAATTTCTCTTATAGATTTTTCACTTTTCATTAAACACCCAGTTTAAGACTTGTGATCACTTTCTATAACATGGCAATTATTCCAGCCATTACCTGGTAGTTTACTTCAACTATGGCCCGACAGTCCATTAAAAGCGTCAGTACTGTACATGGAGGAAACAGAGATGTGGCCATCTCCCTTTAAAGATAGGAATAAATGTCAGCTCCGCTTTGGTTCCTCACAATGAAATGAAACTAGAGCATCTGAGATTCATTCTTGAGGTAGCAATTATTTACCTTTGCAAATCTCCTCAGTTCCTGTCCATTTGTTCGACATTTATCTGTTTCCATGGCGTTTTCATCCAATCTTTTATACTTTCCTAAAGAAACAAGAATCCAGAACGTCACTTTCTACACACACTCTACTTTTCACGTTAGGATTAACTGTACAAGGCCTTTGTGATTTGAATTCAAACCTTTTAAATAAGTTTTATTTGTAATATGTTTATGCATTTTATATATATACGTATAATGTATATATATATATATATATATATATATATATATATATATAATATTTTTATATGTCTGAAATGTGCGGCACTCCACAGTCTTTTTCCTAATATATTTATTGAAGTGGTACAAACGCCAACGTGTGTCTTGGACCTTTCTCAAGCCAACCATAACAACCCATTTTGTATCTTTCTCTCTAAGACACTTTGCTAAGTTAAACATGTTGACCGTGTCGGACTAGACTGTTGGGGTTTCTACCAGGAAACTTAGAACCAGGGGCCCACCAGGACAAGTTTAAAGGGCCCACCTAACATTTCATATATCTATTATCACTCATTTACATATCTATCTTACTCCTACTGACTCCTATTGTTTATTAAAATGCATTTCTTACTGTCCCTTTGGCCCTGTATTCAACGTTTTTCATTTTTCTGTTTTCTTGGGTGCATGTTAATAACTGGTTTGGTATTTATAAATGAATTTAGGGGCCTTTTTTAAAGGAGTCATTTTATATTGTTGTATGCTATTGTTAGAAACCCATACACAAAATAGCAGAAGGTATTAGGCTATTTAACATATTGTCTACTGAAAGTTCCACTGGGGGTGCTAGACTCCAGTGTGTTGTTTTGACCACAATGGTATATTGCTAAGATATGTGACGATTACTGAGCCCAGATAATGGGCAGATAGGGATACGTTTTGGTTCTAGTTCTCTACTTTGCAGTTTTTAAGGCAGGAATTTTCTGCAATTTTACTGCCATAACAAAATGAACATTCCAAAATTTGCTGTTTCATAAATACAGGTAAAAATGTAAATAAAAATTTGCTAAAATTGTCTGGAGGAAAAAGAAGGAGCAAATGGCGCTATTGAGCACACCCTTGAATTGAAGAACAACAGAACACCTATATTCTGTAAAATATCACTACAATAAATGACAGTGAAGTTATGTAACCCCCCTGAGGACCAATTATATATATGTGTTCTGTCTAGCCACACCTCATATTCATTCAATCTGGACTGTTAAGGTGGCCATACTATGAAGATTTTTACCCGACCGAGAAGCTCACGCAATGTTCCCCTTCGATCCTGCCGGAAACCGATTCTCCCGATCTTACATTCGACCAACATGCGATCGTAAAATGAATGGGATTTTGCGATCGCATGTCGGTCAAATATACGATCGGGAGAAGGCGGTTCCGGCAGCATTGATGAACATCGCGTGAGCGCTCGGTCGTGTAAGTAAAATCTCATAGATGTATGGCCACCTTTACAGGATCAGCTAGAGCTAGGAACGACTAGTAGATGGCCGGTTCGCGGATCCGAACCCGGATCCACGGATTTATCCGGATTTAATCCACGGATTTATCCCGTTCGCGAACGGCAGATTTTTCCGGATTTTCCGCCTTCCGACACCGAGGATTACTCGTATTTCCGAATCTCGTAATTTTGAGAATATTTTTCCTTTTAACGGGTCCGCTCGCGGATTTTAGAATTTTCGAATTTTTTTCGAAAATTCGTGGATCCTCAAGCGGACCGGATTTTGCGAAGTTCGACATCTCTAACGACTAGTGGGTGTAACCTTGGGCACGTGCAAAAAACAAAATGGTCATGTGACCAAACTATATAATACTAGAAGTTAGGCAATAAGCACTACCCCTATGCCAACCATTAAAAACTTCAGAGGATGTGCAATCTTCCGGCGGATCTAGATAGATTGTCACATTGGGCTGCAAAGTGGCAGATGAGATTCAATGTTGATAAATGTAAGGTGATGCATTTTGGACTTAAATATCCTTGTGCTGCTTATACTATAAATGGCTCTGTGTTAGTGAATCCCTGTTGGAAAGGGATCTTGGAGTTTTGGTGGATAACAAACTTAAAGGAAGCAAGCAGTGCCAGGCAGCAAACAGCTAGAGCCAGCATGGTATTGTCTTGTATAAAGAGAGGTATGGATTCAAGGGAGGAAAATGTATTTTCCCTCTTTACAAAGCATTGGTAAGGCCTCATTTGGAATATGCAGTGCAATTTTGGAATCCTATGTACAAAAAGGACATCTTTGAAATGGAAAGGGTTCAGAGAAGGCAACTAAATTAATAGGGGATTAGGGAAGCTTGATTATGAAGAGAGACTGGATAAGTTACAATTACAGTATGTTTGCTAGAAAAAGGCACTTGCGTGGGGATATGATTACTGTGTATAAATACATTAACGGGCCATACAATAGACTGTCTGGGGCATTGTTCACCAATAGAACATGTCAGAGGACACAGGACATCCCGTAAGACTTGAAGAAAAAAGGTTTAGGCTTCAAGTTGGAAAGAGTTTTTTCACTGTGAGAACGGTAAAGCTATGGAACTATCTTTCAGTGGATGTTTGTTATGGCAGGTTCATTGGTCAGTTTCAAAAAAAAGCTGGATGAGTTTCTGCAAACAAGGAATGTTGCAAGTTACTGGTATTGATACATAAAGTAGAGTTGATCCAGGAAATTTCCAATTGTCACTTGGAGTCAGGAAGGAATTTTTTCCCCTTAGAAATTTGGTGGGTTTTTTTGCCTTCCTTTGGATCAACAGGCAGGAAATTTATGGTATTGCTAGATGGTTTTGGACTGGATGGACTATGTCTTTATTCAACCTCAATACTATACTATACTATAAGTTAGTAAAGACAATTTCCAGGCACCCACATTAAATGAGAGATGAGACAGATTATTGTCTTTATATCACAATGGCTTCCTGCTGATTCAGTGTATTTGATGCTTTGGTTGAATAGGAATATTTTAAATATTGTCTACTTACTTCCCCACATAAAAAACAAATTCTGGTTTTAATTTTAAACCAGATCTACAACATAAAGAGAAGGTAAAGTGTTGATGTCCTTACAATATAATTCGCCACATACTGTAAGTAATGACTCCGCAACTAAAGAAATGATGATCTGTAAATAGCCAGACTTATCAATGTCAGTGTTTAATTGGCCATTTCATATTAATGTGGACTAATTTAGCAGAGATTCTGCAGTAAAGGCTTTTGCGTTTATTATTAATTTGGATGTGATTAGACAGTCTTCTGCAGTCCATTCTTACTGGTCCATGAAGATTACAATGATTTTTTGCCATGTGAGCCCTGCAGGTCATTGGCTTCAATGGCTCCTTGCTGTATAATAATCGGAATGTATATATGAGGGTATTGGGTGAGTAGCTCTTTTCGCTAGTATGTTTGAATACTGCATAATGTATTTGGTACAGAGTTTGTTAGAAACCAGGGCCGGTTAC
The DNA here is from genome assembly GCA_019447015.1 of Hymenochirus boettgeri. NCBI lineage: Eukaryota > Metazoa > Chordata > Amphibia > Anura > Pipidae > Hymenochirus > Hymenochirus boettgeri. The sequence continues at coordinate 17,233 of JAACNH010002590.1, forward strand.
ACCTCAGTAGCCTTTAGGCCCAAAGTAGCTCAGCCACCCCTTGTGGCTTTAAAGCCATGCAAAAGTTCGCAACTTAACCGCTCACATTCACACAATACCATAACACAAAGTGATTACTGCATTGTGGAAAATGTATTGGGATTCCCCTTGCTAAAGGTAGCATAAGTTTTATACTCATTTAGGGGATAACACAATAAATTGCATTTCTCTCCAAAGTATATATAAATACTGTAATGTAAGGATCTATGTACAATACCTTCATTTTCTGTAAGCGCCTTTGGTTTCCTCACATTCATTAGCAGTGATGGAAACTAAAGCTTCATACACACGTGCAATCGCCTGTGTGTATACAATAATTGTCTGAAACGGCCGTGCATACACACCTGGTCGGCCCCTGCCATTGCATGTGTGTAATGAATCTTTAGACTTCACACAATGCATTAGGGCAGTTATTTATTTCTATAGAATAATATAGGCAATGTCTTTATTACTAGAGGCTTAGACGGTATTGCAAAAAAAAATTCTTACCCGCACAAATATCACCATGTCCCAAACAGACTTGAGTAGAATGATCGCAATGTGGCACTGTTGGAGCTCTTTGTATTCCGGCATGTTTACTTCAAACAGATCTGCTGTCCTCCTGAAGCTTTCTTCATTTTCACTTTCAAGTCTTGATATATTTCGATGTGACTACAGCAACAAATATGGCCGCTCTAAATAAAACTATAGCCTGTGCTTGTATTTCATTTTGTCATATATAATATATTTTGTAAGATATAACATTTGAATGAATCTAGCTGTTTAGAAAGCAGTATCAAGTGAATAACAATGTTAAACACCCTTGGAACAACAGAATTACACATTTTTATTATAATAGGAAAAGCTATAACAGCACACTTCTCCAGATACACCGGACACCAAACGGTCACGGATGTTAAATCAAACAAGCTTTCATTGTCATCTCTACACACTATCAAAATGCAGACCTAAGAAAGTGGGGTTTATAATCGACACGCTGCTACATATAGCAAGCCAATTATGAGGATATGATCTTTCTGTTCCTCCTATAGAAATCCACTGCAGGGTAGGTTATATATAAGAATATATATACAGAATCATCACTGCAGCACACAAACCTCCCACCACTGCGGCATGCAACCCCCCCCACCCCTTTATAGCACGCAACTCCATCCCACCCACGTCGCGCTTCCCGGACCCACTTATGGGTGCTCCTTAGATGATGTCACATGGCCAGCACGAGCCAGCACGAGCTTTGTCTTGGTTTACAAAAGACTAGAAACACCCCTGGGGTGACCACACAAATTACGATCTTTATTGGCTCCCTGTGTGTTAGTATAGATGGATAACAGGTTACAGAAATGTTCTGGCTAAACTGACATAGGACGCATTAGATTGTTATTTCTATCCCATACACATGGAAAAACAAGCCAATCCTGTCTGATTAATGTTTGGTTCAAACAACCCCGGATCTATCATACATCCCTTCTATCATTGGACATTACATAGGAAACATTTTCTCTGTTAATATGCACTAGCCTGGTAAACCTAAAAATATGTTTTACAAACTGCCACTATTTACCCTTTTCCAGATGTTTATATGGTCCCTGCATCAAAATTAAAGATTATTTCGTTTTTGAAATCGACTTCGGACTTCGTGTTTTGCTTAATCTGGAAAAACAAGAGAGAGAACGAAATCAAGGGGAAAACAAAACTCATAATCACAATCCATTTTCCTTTATTTGTGCAATTCCTCACTGTATCCTGTAAACCACTGTCCTGCTGGCACAACACGGATTAAAACTAATTACACTTAAATCATGGAGGGACCCACAAATATTCAGATAGAAATATTTTACATCTGTGTTTGACATGATGACATGTGAACAGTGTTTGAATGGGAAAAGAGATTAGACATAATTGAATATAAAAGAGACATGGCCTTCCCACCATACCGGTGAAGTGGGCTTTAAATGATCAGATTCATCCGGAGTGCATTACCAAGAAACATGAATTGTTATCTTTAGACAACCCTTTTTCTAAGAGTTTACAATTTCTCAGTTCATTGAAGCCGAGAGCTTCACTTTTTATCAGAACAAAAAGAGAAAAAATCATTTGCTTCAGAGCACAGAACTGATCTCACCTCAAAAGGACACATTTTCTTCTGATAACAGATACTTCATTGGACTGTAAAGGGAGACCTCATGCTTTACCAATGAACGCTGTCTTTTTCAGGGTTTTTCCACCTCTCCGGCAATTCCTAGAATGGCATTAAGCTGATGCTGTTTAACATTGCAAACAAGACTATACCATAAAAATCTGCACTGTAGATACTATTTTCCAGACTTCACTGTGGGATGTTACCATCAATATCAATAAATATATTATTAATGCAACTTTTAAGTTCACCAAGCTTCCTTTGGATATTCCTCTTACCTTCAATTCTATTCTAATTACCCTTGAGCACATTTCAACAAAGCCTTGTTTATCCTCTTATGTCAGACATTGGCCTAATTAATATACAAGTACCCTACCACATATAGTCGATTCCACTGGTAAGGAAGCATCTACAGCACACAAAGGAAACCCACTCTAACTGCAGAAAAATAACACAGCCCTCGTAGATTTAACCACAGGAAGTATTCATGGCATAACTAGGACCACTTGGCCCCCCTGCAAAACTATGATGGAACCTACTTCAATGGTTCATCTACAGCAGTTTTATATGTGTGTGGAGGGGCTGTATTTGTTATGGAAAGCAAGAAGATAGTCCCTTTGGCTCCTGGCCCCCCTACGTTTGCGGGTCTGCTCCCTGGTAGTTCACCCCAGGGGAACATAATGTGCAAAAGCTCATTCACTCTAAGATGTGCCAATCTTTCTTTGCATCCATCTTCTTTGTCCGTTTTGTTGTATCTTTTTAATGAAAGAGATCAGTTTCTGGACATATGCATGCTGCAGCGCTTTTTGGGAATGAGCGGAATGAAGCACAGAGTGAGAGGTAATAATGCAATCCTATAAAGATTACTGTATGTCCTGCAAAACACATACTACGTAAGAGGAAATGGCAAAGTGTAGGGCATGGCTAATTATACTAGTAAGATATGTGCAATACCTTCTCTAGTAACTTTGCCCGTTAGAAGCCCAGAAAATCTCTTCCCTATTGTTATGTGAAACCAGAGGACCTTTGCCTGATCCACAAGGTTCAGAGACCATAAGATGGAAGATTTACTGTGTAATCTTGGCCTGTGGGTACTACTAACTGGACCATGCCCCTTTACCCTTGTGGCACATACAATCACAAAAAAGGTAGCCACCTTCAAAATGAAAGTGTTTTTTTGCAACCCACACATGTTAACATCACATGTTTCAAGAGGTATGTCAACTGAGGAAGCCGGTAACATACCTCCCAAAACATTGTGATGGAATATCACAGGGAGTCAGTTTGTGAGGAGCCAGGGGATTATAAAATGTCAGTGGTTTTATCCATTCCATTTACTTAAATACTGAGGCCAATTTCAGTGAAGGGTCTGTGTGTGTACATGTGTATTAAGGTCTTGGGCCTAGAGTTGTAGGCGTTGGAACTTCATATTATAGCATTGAGGTTTTTATAAAGTTTCTGGATATCTTTTCTGGGATCAATATTTATTATGATCACAGATATTATATGGGAATCGTGAGATTATTTATATATACATCTTCCAGACTTTTATCATCTGATGAATTTATTGGGTTTATTTGATATGATTTAGATCACTTTATCGTACTTTTTATTGTAGTTTTCGTTGTACGGAATGTATTTATTCTTCCAATAATACCAGTATATGTATATATCAGACTTTAGTGCTGCGAGGCGACGTAAGCTTCTTCTTGGGGTGGTATGTGTGTGACCCCACAGCTAATGTGGTTGAGGACCTACTGTGGGGGTGGATTGGGGCACATGTGTTTGATATTCACAGAATTTGAGAGTGAACAGCGTTGGATCTATATTCCAATGAATCGATATAACCACAGCTATTCATTTTTCCTGTGGATTCTGTGTCAAAAATAACATCCCCGTTCTATAATTATATGTTTTAATAGGTCCTGGGTACCAATGCCCATCCTATCTATAACCACAGATTAGTTAAGCCGAATGTAAGCTGTATCAAGTCGCTGTTCACTTAAAGATTATACACCAACTATCGCGGACAAATCAAACGGCCCGCTGCTAATGCGCGCCGTGCGAATTTTCGAAAATTTGAAATTCAAAATCCGCGACGACCTTAAGAAAATATCCTCGAAAACAGAAATCCTTGTAATGTCGAAAATTTCGAAATACGAGAATCCGGGTTCGGAAATTCGGAAATCCAGAAAAATATCCGCGCGATCCGGTTCCGATCCGCGACCGGCCATCTCTAGGCTTAGTGTCTTAAGATTCTAAGCCCAGTTTTTTCCTTCTCTGACCCTTTCCCACTAATTCTCTGCTGGAACTTGACACAGTTAGTAGGGTGGAGTTAATCACTGGGAGAGTCACGATAGAGGCTGCGTGTGTTCACTCCTTCTATGCGCACATTTTTTCAGTCTGTGCCTCTAAACAATAAGGATATAAAACAAGTAATACACCATTTGTTTTAACTAAATATGGGTAACCAACCAAAAGGGGGGGCACATTGGGTTGTTATCGCACATATTGCGTGTGCGATTTCGGTGTGTTGGTCTCACGTTTAGCGCAGCGATTTCGCTATTTTCCTTTATCGACAAAAATGGTATCAGCGATGGATGTGCATCGTGAATTCTTGCGTACCGTGATTTCCATTCTAACAAATCGCTGCCATTGCGTGCAAAAACTGCAAATCGCTAGGTGGCCTAGCCCTGATGTATTTTCACCTTAATTTCCCCTTTCAAGTTTACCTGTATTTGATTTAACAGCACATTCAAACCGCAGACAAAGGCATGTACAATATAGCCCTGTTTAAGACGTTCCCCAATTCTCGGCCTGCGGCATGACAATGTCTCTGTCCCGTGTGGGAAGATACCTCATTAGTACCCAAGGTATTTTCTATTGTATCAATTGCTATCGATTGTACGGGACAATTTTAACTACAAGCGTTAAACCTTGTGTAAGCCAATTTTTTTTTGAATAGATGGAGTGCTTTTGAGATTTTCCAATGTTTGATTTCTTAGAAATTTATAGACCTATGCTGAGCATGTAACTTCCCACTGACCTTTGCAGGTGATTACTCGCTTTTTCAATTCAGATCTCTCATGCAGTCCTAAATGCCTTCTGTGAAAATGTTTTATGATGGTAATACATTCAAAGGGCGAATTTACAGGAGGTGATGTCCCTTTTCTCTCCCGTTCTACAGATCCATTGTCTACGCTCTGTGTTTTACCGCTGGAAGCAGATTTAGTACGCAATGCACGGCAGAGACACGGAACAGTGTAAGGGCGATTAAAATGGTAAATATCAGATTTATTTTTATACATTGAACATAAATTATCTGTTTTTATCACCGCATATGGCCATGTTCCTTCTATCTGTGTGGATACAAATTCAAATACTGTGTTACTATTTTGCCCTGATTTATTTTGCTCTATTTTACCTTTGCACACATAGAACTTGCCAACACTGAGCATTGCCACCTGCTCAGAGGTGGGGCAATTGAAACATGGCTGCTGCAATGCTGCATGGTTTATTGTTTAGTTACATATCTTCAGGTGATGAGCAGAGGAGTACTGAATGATAACAACTGGATCTAGGTCTAGAGGCCTATGGGTACGAGAATTTAATTTAATTTTTTTTCAGGTTGATGAGCTATGAGAAGTATCTGAAATGATAACACCTGGATCTAGGTCTTGAGCCTATAGTACAGAGATTGAAATTTAATTTTTTAAAATAGGCTTATAATATGCTTTAAAAGTCAAATCCCTGTAGCATTGAAATAATCAGTACGGTAATTTTTTAGGATCTAAAGGGCAAAAATTAGATGTTCTGATTCCTTCATTGCAATGTACTGGTAAAAGGCTGAACTTTTATCTATTATAATACTTAAGTTCCGCCTCCTAATTACAATATACTTTGATTGGATAATGATTGCTGCTGAATGGATGGATATTTTTGTATTTACTACTGACAATAAGCTGGGTAACAGATAGTGATCCGGACAATCCCATAAGTACCACAGGACAGTTATTTTTTCACTAATGTATGTCCAGCAAACAACCGTTTTGTGACATTACAACACGTTTGCACCCTGTACTGTAGGTTTAGTTAGCCCATCACGATCGTTTTGAGTGTGTCAGCCTAAAAGGAGTTCTGATTATTGGAGTACACCACCTTAGGTGTAATTCAAGTGTTTTAATTTATTGAAAACCACAACATCGAAGTACAACATTTCGGGGAACGTGCCCCCTTCTTGTTCAGGTCACCCTGAAGAGGTGGGCACTGACTTTGATGGTGGTTTTCAATAAAACACTTTGAAATTCACCGAAGTGGTGCGACTCCAATAATCCAGAACTGCTTGAATTTACCTCCCTTGAAGTGGGGAGTTTTCAGGAGGTCTGCACCCACCTGGGTTTGTGTTCATAAGGAAACCTGTATAACATTGATCAAACAGCCCTAAAAGGTAATTTTAGTATATGGAGATTGATTATGCCTGTGGTACCCACATCTTTAACAGATGATAGATGAAATATTACAGATTTTGTCTGACATCTGTTTTGGTTCTGTGTGTACCCACTTAAAGGGAAAGTTCAGTGGAAATTAATCAATATTTGTTAAATTGTTTAGTTTGTGTAATGCCTTCTTATTTTATCTTCATATTCTCTCCCATTTTCAATATCAGTTGATTTATTCCTTTTGCTATTCCTGCTGTTGACACTAGTAGCTGACATTTCATGTTCTAACGTCCTTCTTTCTTCCCAGGATGCACCACATCCTTGGAATGTTCCTAATAGTAATTTCTACTATGGCTGTTGAATGGGTCAAAGATGCTCAGATCTCTACTGAGCAACTGAATCAACCCAGGCGCTGGGTCAAGGGCAAGACCATAACGGTCTCTACTAGGGGGTCCTGCAAACAGGAAGTCGTATTTCAGTTGCATTTATTATACAACAGACAAAATGCTAAATTGGCAGATAAGGTCATTGGGATGAAAAATACTGCTCTTTTTCCTGAAAGTACATGTATTTGCACTGAACTTCCTCTTTAGAAGCTATTCGATTTATGCTGTAATGAAACTGCTAGTTTTTCAAGGTGTCATCTTTATCCCACAGACCTCCCTTTAACAATGCCCCACGGTCATGTTCCTGACAAGGCAAGATCTATTGCAAAATGGGAAAAAAGTCCAGTAACCAACCAATAAAAAGCATTATTGTGATCATTTTTAGTTAGTTTGTACAATTGAAACCAACACGTAACATGTGATTATTTTTCACATGACGAAATATATGGTAATGGCAGGAGACGGTATTTCTTGTTCTTCAGTATAAAGAAAAAAATTTTTTATCTTAGTTGAAGAGCTAAAGAAAAAAAACGACTGAAAAACTATTGGGTTCCAAAAGATTCTTTTTTCAAATGATAATGGCTTATCTATTTGGCAATTAAAAGGGTTTGAGATCCGTTTATAAAGTATAAAACCTTTCACAAAGGAAAGGGGAAGTAAAAAAAGGATCATTTCACTCAATGCATAATTACTTTAAATTTTTAGCAACAGCGGCAAAGTACAGCGATTCCCGAAAATTTTAATAGTATTGTTCAAAATAAAATCAAAACTATAATTCCATTTTTTTTTATTGCGATATTCAAAAAGATTAGTGCACAAGCACATACACATGAGCCCTGTCTGTTTCACGATCCTACCTAAACCTCAATGAGTGGGCTGCTTTCACAAAGACTTTAAATTATTCTAATGTCCTATTTAACATGCTTAGAAGCTTAGATTTTTTTTTTAAATCACAGTAGGCACCATCTAAGAGTAGTTTGTTAGGCATTTAGCTAGAGAATACTACTTTTATCATTTCCTTGCCCTTTGTTATAAAAAAAAAAAAAAGAACTGTGGCTGTACTTACTTCAAGCTGGAGTAAATGTGATCGGCAAGTGTTGCCCATAACCTCTTAGAAGTTCTGCTGCTGGCTTTTAATGTTTAAAAACTGTTTCCTCTGTGTCTGGCCTTCAGATGGCCATCAAGTGACTCATAGTTTTCGACCAGGACTTTTGTAGTCATCCACCTCTACTTGGTTAGCCAATCCTTTTCGGTATTTTGAATAAAGGCGTGTAGCTTGTTACAACATACAAAAGGGAATACAAATTTGTATTCAAAGATATTCTATAGATCTGTATTATTAATTGGTTATTTACACATTACTGCAAAAAAAAAGATAACTAAATCTGTATAGTTTTAATATAAATACATATTTGCAAAATCGTCTGTATGATATATTGTGATAGATTGTGTTTCAAATATTGTGAGAACCCATACATATTTAATATATATAAAGTGTTTTATATATATTTTTTTTTTATGTAGCATCTGCTATAAGTTATAGCAAACAATTGCTATACTTTAGAAATTGCAAACACGATGATAATTTCATTTTCAGTCATATTCAAGCAAAGATTCTTCATAATATTATCTTCTTAAAGGCAATAGCTGTACTCCAACGACAACTGTGTTGTCTAACTTCAGCCTCTACTCGTCTGGTGATTTATCAATGGGAAAAATCGCAAAAAAAGCCTGTTGCCCTTGGCCTTACCCTTAAATACAGATCACACACCACTAAACCACACGTCATTTTCCCTCTTATTTTTAGACAAAAATAGATTATATAGGGTGGAGGGAAATTGGCAGCTGCCCCTCCAACACAGATGTCCCTTGGCACGTGCCTACTGTGCAAATGGTAACTATGGGACTGCCTGTCCCTAAAATGAAACGGCACAGCCTCACAATTTTAAACCCAAGCTAACTCAATATTGCAATGGCAAGTGTGGTTTACCAATTTTTTTGTCCATCATGGCCTTTATTAAAGGGGAGCTAAACCTCCGACAACATTTCCCCAATAGAAGAGCACCATACAGAAAGATACAAAAAGCCGTGTCTCACCTCTCTCTTTGGCCGTGGATGCTGGTGATTTATACAAATACCTGTTTGGTACTAGGGGTCATCTCCCATAATTCACCTTATCTGGGAACACCCAGCTAAGTGTACAAAGTACACTTTTCACAGGAAGCTGCAGCCTTGCTTCCTGGAAGTTATGGCTTAGAGATCATCCTCCCTCTGACACAGAACACAGATTTAGTGCAGTTTTGAGTGTAAACACATTACAAATGCTCCTGGTCCATAACAATGATAAAATTCCTTTGCTTTTCATTCAGAATGTAATCTTTGCAGTTTATTTCTTTGCTATCATGATGTGAGAAACAGAATATTAACATTTTCAGTAAACGCAAGTCTGGGGAATCGAACCTGCAACACCCTCTATGCTATGTCTTGACAAAAAAAGATTTCTACCTCTATGGCTCAGGCCTACTAGGTGGATATCAGTAAATGTAAAACCTCTATCTTTTTGCTAGAAATAGAACAGAAAAAATGAGTCTGTGGAATTGAACCAGCATCCAATGGCCTGTTTTTTAGTTCCAAACCCAGCACTTGAAATCCTGGAGCCAGGGACGTAGCCAACTTGGGCTATGAGTTGTACTGGCAACCAGTTGTATGGAGCCTTCTTTGTTACCAATCTATTACTTACATGTATGTACTAAATGCAACTTACTAGAGAAAAAAAATCTTTCAAAGTATAGGTGTTCTGGATAAAAGCTTTCCACATTAGGATTTTAAAAATTAAATTTAGTTCTCCTTTAATCTCCCCGAATGTTCTGCAAACAAAGCACAAGTAGTATTCTTAAGGCTTTATTAAGGGTTAAGGTCTTTTTAATAAGATTTGGAAAAAAACAAATAGTGATGATATATGTAATATGTTTTATTCTTAACTCTAGTTTAATAATCACCCGTTAGTCACATGATTTAACAAATGTTCCTTAAACATCCAACCTCCATTTTTTTTAATTTCATTCATTAAAGATAAACTGGGAAAGGTTTCATGTCAACGAGGAGCCAACTGTTAAATGTCTTCTCATTTTCAAACTGTCCAACTTCTTTGTAATAATGATTCATAAATGTTTATCTTAAAAGATAATAATTTTTAAGTCAGTTGTTCATTATAGTAAAGATAAAAACTAAACAATATTTCTTGTTACTTTTTTAACAACCCCCCACACCCACACACATTAGACAGATAAAATAAAATAGAAAATAGGTATGACTGTAAAGGGCATGTTCACCCCTCAAATGAAAAAAATGATATATTGTAAATCACACCCCCAAAACTACAATAGAAAAACTGATAGACACACAGGGCTGTCTGTGTGCAGCTAATTATGCTTCCACTTCCCTCAGCCCCTCAAAAGTTTCTGTCCCCTCTTCAAGCTTTTTTAACAAGCGTTTCCATGCTCAGAGGAGCCAGCAAGAATAGCATTCAGTGATTGGCTGTAATGTCATCTGTTGCATCCATGGCTAACAGCTGCTAACTTTAAGAGCCAGAAGCAGAAAGAGAGGCACAGAACATTCAGCAGCATTTCAGTTAGACTTACATCTCTGAGATTTCTATTCTTCTTTTCAGTTTTGGGGGTGATTTACTTGAGGGGCGAACTTGCCCTTTAATGGTCTATCTAGTCATGCGCCTAGTCTTTTGACACAACAACAATTATGTGACTCCTGGTAGGCCCTTTTTAACTTATATTTAGCACATGGTCTTTTTCGAGGAATCACACTGTGGATCAGTCCGGCTGTCTGCAGACTGATTTCTTTTAATTGAATATCCCGTTTTAAGTTTGTTCATTTTTTTATGGTTGCTCTTCTCTGTATTCAACCACTATTCCCTTAATACATTTCACATAAAGATTTTTGGTTCCCCAAACCCATGGATAATTGAATCCAAAAGATTTATCAGCTCACCATTTACACAAAGGCCATCTCGATCATGTTATCGTAGATTTACCATTGATATTGGTAATTTATGATCGTTTAACTTTATTTTTACGATAACGACTGTAAGATTAATGATTGTTAAACCGATCGTTAAAAGACTCGGTATCGAATAAAAGAGGTACGGCGCCTTTATATCTGGCCCTTTGAGTTCCCTGTATTTCACACGAATAAACTGGATTCCTTATATCCCTGTAGCATGTCCTGTATCATTCCTCATTTCCTTGCAGGTTCTTCCTCATTTAGCCTATTACTGACAGAACAGGGTTTACACACATTCTGTTAGATTGGTCTAAGAAGAAGATGTTTAACGTAACATACTTGTTAGCAGCTATAATATTTCGCATGGGGTAACAAATTGGAATTGAGACCTCTCTTTCCTTCTCGTACCTGTTTCTGAAGTGATCTAACTGTGGCGAACATTTTTGCAGTTCAAATCAGCTACAATTCCATTTCTTCTCTGTGCTAAAAATCGACCATACAGAGAAACTGCTTCATGAATTCAGCTTTATCATCCATCCACAAATACGTACTTTTGAAAGTGTCCTTTAGCTCCTTCACATTAGCAATGGCTGAATGCACCCTGCTCATAATTTCCAGATGCATTTCTTTCAGCTTCTCTGTCTCATCAACATCTTGCTGTACTGTTGGAAATAAAACTCAGTTGTAGAGAAAGACTGTGACAATTAGAAAAGGACAGAAGTAACATACAAAAGAGTGTTGATAGCCGTGTCCGTATATGTTCGGACCATTTTAAAACCAAACTTTTGTTCTGAACATAGCATTGAGGATGCCATTTAAAGCCCTGTGGTAAATTCTCCGATCTTTCACATCTTTTATCTATATCGATAAATTTAGTTTCATGAAAACCCAAAGATTTTAAATTCATAACAACCCTCATAACTAGAGAATGTTTTCGGATTTACGACTAGGGAAAAACCCGAAGATTTTGAAAATCCAAAACTGAACTTCTTTCGAGGGTTCGGACGCATATCTTCGGGGGTTACGGATATTTCAAGGTTATTTTTTGGTGACCCTTGAAATAACCTGACGTTTGTAACTCTCCAAAAATACATTCCAATCCAAAATCTGAACGATCCGCCTGGTTTTGGACAGAACGTTCGGATTTCAGACTGAGAGGTTCCGTGTCGATCCATGATCCATCTCTATCAATAACAATAACAGCTATTTTATTTTGTTTCCAACCTTGTGACTATAATGATCTGTGTTTGCCACTTCCACTAGTCATTTGTCAGTGTGTAAGGGGAGCTGACAGTTGGAGTAGAGAGAAATGAAACAGGGCCGTGTATTGCTCTTATGTGGTAATTCCAATCAGGTCTGCCACGCCAATTCCCCTGGTCCTGGCCTTACGCACCATCATTTCCCCTAACCACATTGTTTCTCTTGGAGTAATTGGTAATTAAACTATGGGTGGCATGCTGTTATAACTTTATTCTTTTAGCTGTATACAGTATATGAAAAATTATATTAATTAAGTGGTGATTCCATCCAATGAAGTGATTAACAGTAAACCGTTTCTTACTCATTTTCCTTCTTTGCTTGTTGCCAGACATCTGATTTTTTATTTCCCCATTTACCGATTAACATCAAATATGAACATAGTTTACCTGGTAGTTTTCTTTATCCCAGATGCGTAGCCACTCGTGGTCCAAGGATGCCAATCGATAGGTGTCTCTAAGCAATCAATCTATAAGACTGGCAAAATTGCCACTATTTCCTAGTCAAAGAAGTTTAAGAGTCATTCACCTACGTGGAAGAACAAGTTCAATTTCAAACCATGGGTGTTTTTTTAAGAGATTGTCTGGGTTGTCAATTAGATGGAGGAATAAATTCACGTGCTCGGCATAGTCCTTCTTGAATAATGCGGTCCAAAGTATTCTGTAAGCCCTCCCTCTGTCTGAGTGAGACTGCCTTGAAAGTTCTTGGTTTTGCGCAAATAGGGATTTGGGAGTGCATTGCCAACATTACCGTGAAACAGCATGCATGCCATCCTTACAGCAACACTTATATGTTCTTCCGCTAAATACAACTCTTTACAATGGCATTTTCTCTTAAGGGAATATAAATCCTAAATGTAATTTTCTATCTTAGTGAGATACACAGATGGGTTTTTAAAATGGGGGGGGGTTCACATTGGGGCAATGCTCCATATGGTCACAGTGCATTCTTAGGAATCATTGACATCACACACCTCAATATCCCTGAGGACCCAGCATGCATTGGCAGTCTTAAAAAACAATCATGCGTACAGACGCAAACATAAGAATAAGCAGCATAGTAGGGGAAAACATTTTTTTTATTGATGTATCTAGCAGTAAATATTCCAATTTGAATCTTTTTTTTCCTCATAATCCACTCCCGTGAAAAAACACACGAAATGTATTATTTATGTAGTTAATAAATCTACCCATACCCAGGCAGGTTCGTCTGATCGGACTTTCAATTGCTCGCACCAAAGTTCCCCCTTTAGCCACCGATCTTCCCCTGAAAGAGACCGTGAGAAATGGGGTCGTGCAGATAAAATTATCCCTGGTCCCCTTCTTATTTTTCAATGGGAAAACCACAAAATATTTATCGATATTTGAGCAATTTGATAGAAATTTACTACTGAATTGGCTCAAAATTCGACCCCTAGTATGGAGGTGCTAAGTCACGCAAACTTTGTGTACAAAGTACCATGAAAGAAGTTCTTGTATTCTTTCCTTTCCCGCACTCTCCAGCGTACATCAGAATGTTTCCAGTTTCTCTCTTTATCCCGAAGACAGGGAGGGAAACACTTTTTTTCTAGTTTTTCTTATTACAAACAATTTCATTTAGAGCCTTTCAGAAGTTTTTGCATCATTTTCCACATTTTGTTTTGGTCTTTAAGACTATCTGCTATCCACCTTATACACCAGTCCTTTGTGTCTCTATATAGGTCTTCCTAGATCGGCACTCTGCCATGTTAGAAGAGAGAGGCTGCTTCATCATGATTCCCTCACTCTCCTGAGTTCGTCTTTGCACAGATCGCGTTCACGTGTTAAAATTGTGCGCTGTAGCCTGTTAACCATTCAGCTACGAGGTTTAGGCTTCCAACAGCTTATTAAAAAACAAACTTGATTTCACAAGCATACAAAATAATGAAAACATTTTTTCATTACTATTTAAATTCAAGCAAGGAAGCATGTCTAGCCTTCAAGCCGAAAGGTGACCTAGAGAGTCATCCGTAAGTTTCATAGTGAAAATCTATCCATCTGAAAGTTTTTGAAGTTAAACACTTGGGGACCTCTATTTTTCATCTATAGACAATGCTTTGTAGCCCTAATTTCCCATGGGCGCTTACACCTTAGGGACCATGAAACATTTCAATTTAAACACATCCTTACAGGGCCTAGTAACCAATCGCGATTTGGATCCGATCTCCGCCTTTAAAAGCAGTTTCTGTACCATGTTGTTTCTATAATGGGGAATGTTGGTAGTGTCTGTCACAATATTCAAATATGTGTCTTAAGCATCTGACATAATTTATCTTTAACTGCACATTCAACACCTCCCTAAAAAAAGCTAACATCTGATTGTGGAGCAAAATTAGCACCATTTTATCAATAAGAACTTTTATTTTAATCTCACCTTCACACTGCAATTTTTCTGGCCCATATTTTTTTGTTTCACTTTAATTTCTCTTTAACCTGTTTAAGAAGTCTGCTATTCCTATGTAATCTCATTTTACAGCGGATTTTATAGATTGTTGGAATTAATTCATTCACTGTCATTTTTATATCCATTGCATTAGTTTAAAAGAATCATTTGTATTTTCCATGAAAACACTCTTATAGTTGGACTGTGGCTTATTTAATTTTTTTTAATTTATTTTCAAACAGAGACAGTGTGTAGTTTGGGCTATGTATAATCAAATATATAATACACCCAAAGCCACCACTGTAAAGTTTCCCCAGACGTCCCTGTTTTGGCTGGGGACTGCTCTGCTAAAATTGTATGTCCTGCAAGTCAGGGTTTTACATCCCTGGGTCTGGAACCCTAGAGCCACTTTCTGATGCAACATGGTGGATTACTAATGATATAAATATGACCCTTAATCCTAAATCTAAACAACAGGTTTTTTTATGAACCAACAGAAGTTTCATAAGTCAGACTATAAAATCACATCACATTTCTGTCCTCCATTTCTTGAACATTTGAATGTGAATATAACATTGAAATTTACACGAGCAGAATTTTTGCTTTAGCCTTTTTTTTAAATTACGCTGAAAATTCTGTTGGCAAATGCACCTGAAAAACTATTGGTGGAAATTAATGTAGCAAATAAATTGTGCCATAATGAATTCAATTCCTTCCTAAAAAAAGGCTTAAAAATCAACTGGAATTCCATGTGTTTTAGATCTTTTAGCATTTGAAAGCCCCGCAGATGAATTCTGTTCGGACACGAACGCATTTTGTGCGTAATATGTTGCTATTATCCTTTTGTTTTCTGTTGGTTTAGCAAGAGAATTCACAGCAAAGGATTCAGAGCTTTCTGTTAAATTAGACTAGCGATTCAGTTAGACTATAAGGTTAAGATTTGTTCGCACAACACATAGCAGGCATTACCTTCTTGAGCATTTTTCTTTGTCAGTATAATTCTTAGCCACTTCTGGGATTTCAAACACTTTTCCGATCTCAAAATATTTCACCTCGTGCGAGCAGCTGCTAACTAAAATATAGTCGCGTTAGTCTCTGGATTGAATTAGGAATGTAATTCCTAGCCATTGGTTGTTCCTCAATCATGTAAGAATAGAATAGTTTGATATTATGTTTAATATATTGATCAGGTTGAAATAAAATATGTTATATATAAGTTATATTTATCTTTATTATTTTGAACTACTCCACACACACCTTCAGTAACAATGTCGCCAAAGTAGTTTATATTATAAAGCCCTTCCTAATTTCTATAAAAAATAATCAGTTTTAGAAGATTGCATTAACGTTTTATGATCTTACAATGCGATTATTCATAAGTTATAGGATAACTTTATATTATGTGTTAACTTTTGTAGATAGCATAAATAAGTATGTATATGTATCATTATGTATGTATAATACATAGGCCCTGGCTTTCAATGGGGGGTGCAGTACGTAGTTAAGAGGTTTTTTATAAGAATATATACCACTGGCACCCCCCCCCCCCCACCTCCCCATTGAAAGCCCTGTCTCCATTAACAATGAAGCATTTAAGAATTCTTCATATAAAAATCAGTAACAGTGGCACAGACCTTAACAGGATACGTTCTCTGTTCTTCAAACAGCCCGCGGAATTTCTTCCCTTCTGTCCGTAGTGATATTGTCAGTTGTTTCCTTTAACTCACTTTACTGCCGAATTAACACTATTGACGAACACTGCAGGAAGGAATTCAGCGGCTGTTTGAAGACAGAAGAACTTAACCGTTTTATATTCTGTGCCGTGTTAACAGCTTTTTATATTGAAAGAAACTTAAATGCTTTATTGTTACTGTCTGGAAGAGGCTGTATTTTAAACTAAATGTGGATGGGGGGGATTTAATTTTAAATTAAAAAAAGACCCAAACCTTTGTGGAAACCACTGTATTAGTTCAACCATGGAGAAGTTAGGAACTTTTAATGTATATAAGGTTGCTCATTATACCCCAATGTTTCATTTGTTTTTTAAAGCATGTGCTGTTTTTATCCATCATAAAAGTAGTGTATGCTAGGCAAGAAGTTATGCAAACATAAAATATACCTTTGTGCTGTATTTTAAGTGATTAAGTTCACCAGTTGGTGTTAAGTAGCCCTATAGTTCCATTGTTAAGCCAGCCCTCCATCAAACAGTCACTGTTAAGTCAGCCCTCCATTTCACCAGACCAGTGTTAGACTAATCTTGTAAAAACCACTGTAACTCTCTCTGTAAATATTGTAAACCTCCCCATATCCACCCCCCTAAATATTCTTGTGTGGTTTGCATTAAGGACAGTTCTTACCTTTTTTATTAAAATTTGTTATGTAAATTGGACCATCATTATCACTGTGAGAATAGCTGGTTCAATATACTCACACTGTGCACTAAGATCTGAGCCCACTCACTAAAAGTCTTCCTCCGTGTGTTATAGCCAAGGTTTTATAAAGTTGTCGTATTTTTTCAAATCCGATTTGCTCGTCACTTGGGCAGTGCTCTGGGCAAAGGCACAAAGACAAATACACATTAGGATATATTAATTTAATAACAGCTGGTGTTAGGTTATATGTAACATAATAGCCTTATTTAACCATCACTTTATTAAAGAAAGATAATCAAATGCACATTCCTAAGCCCCCTACATATGATATTACTGCACACTGGCTCTTTATAAACAAAAGGGGTTTTAGTTATACGATTGCTTGTGATCACATTAATGAAAAGCCTTCCACCACATCAAGGTAACCACCCAGTCCCTGGAAGGTCCTAACTTCTAACTTATTACTTACTTCCAATTACATAGCAACTTTTTGGCATTCTCATTCTTACACACTGGAACAAATATTACAGGCTCTCACTTCCCCCCACCCTTTGGCTTTTTAAAATGAGGGAGAGGCCTCCATCATGCTTTAATATTACAGGCAACTAGAACCCATCCCATTAAATGGGTGGTTGGTGGTGCTATTACCAACAAAAAGGTTACCATCGCTTCATAATAAATACACATACAATAACAAGGATGGTGGAAGCACGCCAATTGGCTAATTTACAACGGATCGGCAACCATTTATACAACATAGAAAAGAATAATCAATGCACATTCCTGGGCCCCATAATATCATATTATCTGCACACTGCATACATTATAAACACAGGGGTTTTTAAGTAATACATTACTGTGATCACATGAATGAAAATCCTTCCCAACCACGTAGGTAACCCCAGTCTGGAAGGTCCTAACGTCTAACCTTTTTTACTATAAAAAAGACTAACCTTTTTAAAGGCTCCATGATCCCCTACACAGTAAAATATGTTTCGGTAGTTTAACTCACCCCAGCCAACCCCAACCACCAAGTTTGTTTTGTAAAAAAAAGCAGCACTAAGGCTGAGGCACACTGCAAAAGCGTTAATCCGCAAACGCTCTTTTGGGGTGTGCTTTTCTTTTCTTGTGCGGTCGCGTTTGCGTTTTTGGTGGCGTGTCGCGTTTTTCGTTCGCCTTGTTGCATTATGGAAACGCTGCGTTAACGCACAACAAATGGGAACTCAGGCTTTACCAAAACCGCGTACGGACGCGGCAAATCGCATCGCAATCGCTGGAATTCCCATTTAGCGAAAAACTCTTCACTTCTGGAACTTTTACAGGGCATTGCAGAGAGAGAAACCACACATATTAGGATATTCTGATTACATACAATCATCATGCTCTCTGTGGTTCTCCTATTATTATTTGAATACTTTTTGATTGTGTTACTGTGTGATACCTGGTATTGCATGTTTGTTGTGTGTTATGGACCCCATTGAGGAAGATTCTGTTGCCCACATTTTTTTTTTTCTACAATTTATGAGAAAATAAGAAAAAAGTTAATGCAAAAAAATCCAAACTAGAAGGTTTCCATCTAATGCATTTCTATTTACCTATGTAATGTGTTGAAAGATGTCCGTGCTTTAATAATCTCTCTCTTATTTCCTGGGCCCCGCCCATTTTTTGAGATTTCCTCCCCTCCAGGCGACTGGCATATTTTTTGTGAAGCATATTCATATCCTCCAATTCCACTGGAAGCACAAACACCCGTTGTGGTTAATAGGACTACAAGGCTACTAATAATACTGAGGAGATTAAATAAGTCTCATCAAATAATCAGTGGAAAGTTTGTACTGGAAATGTTTTGGAAAAAAGACTAAAAACGATACAGACCGTCTATAAACAGGAGGAACTATAATTTTTTTGAAGACATAAAAAAAATGTGTCGCACTGACTTTTGTACATCAGATGACTGTAATATTGCCTATTTAAAGGGAAACTGTGGTCCCAAACAAGTACAGGTTAAATAAAAGCCTGTGTTTTTTCTTTTTAAGTGAGGCTCTGGTTCACATCTTCTGACAGTAGCCTGTGAGCAATTATATTGCGGATATGTTTAATAAACTTCCGCTTCCTTAAGCTTGAGTCACATCACCTGACTCTCTCAGGGATTAGCAATAAAGTTCTTATCTTTAAAATTGTGCTAATTTTTGCCCCAACCAATCAGATCTTATTTAAACTTTGAAGACTACATCTGATTGGTTGGGGCAAATTAGTCAACATTTTTAACGATATTAACTTTTAATTGAAACCCTGTCTGTTCCTTCCGCTGTCAACATTGGCAGCGCTGATTAAAACGTGGAAAGCAGGACATACCTGATCAGTAGAGATGGACGGAAACTTTCGAAAGTTCAGTCCGTTTTCGAACTTTTTTCAAAATTTGAAAGTTCAAAGTCCGAAAATGGAACCCATTAAAGTTAAATAAGTAAATAGTTCGAAAGTTTCGATGAACTTTCCAAATATTGCGTTATAAACTTACCTACAGGCCCCTGGGACCTGGGAGATGGTCTGGGAACACAGCCTCACGGTAACAAGCATAAAAACCGGACGTAAGCACACTTCCGGGTTGTCCGCGTGCACTTTTGGTAATCGAACTTTTGAGTTTTCAAACGTTCTCAAACACTCTATGCCCTCTTCCCAAAAAAATCCCCAACAGCGGTCCTGCTGGTCCCGCAGCTCGAACCGGACGCCCCCCCCCGTCACTCATAAGTGCCCTTGTGCCCTAACAAGGCCCTTTGGGGCTTAAGGGGTCCCCACAGCTCGAACCAGGACCCCCTCCCCACACTTATAAGTGCCCTTGCGGCCCTGACAGGTCTTTTTGGGGCTTCTGGGTCCTGCAGCTTGAACCATGTACCCCCTCCTGGGTCCTTACAGACCTTTGTTGGCCCCTGAAAAGGGCGCCTTTGGGGCTTAAGGGGTCCCACAGCTCAACCTGACCCCCCTCCCTTGCCCTTAATAAGTGCCCTTGTGGCCCTAACAAGGGCCTTTGGGGCTTAAGGGTCCCGCAGCTCTAATCAGTGCATCAACCCACCTCCCTAGCACTTCTAAATGCCCTTGCGACTCCTAATAAGGGCCCTTTGGGGCTTAAAGGGTCCCGCCTCGAAACGCAGGACCCCCCTCCCCAGCACTTATAAGTGCCCTTGCGGGGGCAGGTCTTCTGTCTGTCCCATGCCGGTGGACACCAGCTGCCCTGATAGCGCGTCGCGTACCCCAAAGTACCCCTGCTACCTCCATGGCGTAATCTCCCAGTCCCCGTGGCTTCAACGCGGTCGATGTTACCGTCGTCTGATCTGACGCGACGTCAGCGGCTAGCGCACCAACACCACTGAGGTCGCCGATGCCAGGGCAGGCTCATGCAGCCAACAGTGAGCATTAGCACCG
>JAACNH010002591.1:0-37683 GCA_019447015.1 Hymenochirus boettgeri
TAATAAATGGTATAAAGGTCCAAGTACAGATATCATAGAGTTAGTAGATAAGTTATAAAAGATCCAAGTACAGATATCATAGAGTATAGTAGCAATAATGGTATAAAAGATCCGTACAGATATCATAGAGTATAGTAGCAATATGGTATAAAAGATCCAAGTACAGATATCATAGAGTATAGTGCAATAATGGTATAAAAGATCCAAGTACAGATTCATAGAGTATAGTAGAATAATGGTATAAAGTCCAAGTACAGATATCATAGAGTATAGTAGCAAATGGTATAAAGTCCAAGTACAGATACATAGAGTATAGTAGCAATAATGGTATAAAAGATCCAAGTACAGAATCATAGATTATAGTAGCAATAATGGTAATAAAGAATCAAGTACAGATATCATAGATATAGTGGCAATAATGGTATAAAGGTCCAAGTACAGATATCATAGAGTATAGTACAATATGGTATAAAAGATCCAAGTACAGATATCATAGAGTATAGTATCAATAATGGTATAAAATCCAAGTACAGATATCATAGAGTATAGTGCAATAATGGTATAAAGGTCCAAGTACAGATATCATAGAGTATAGTAGCAATAATGGTATAAAAGATCCAAGTACAGATATCATAGAGTATAGTAGCATATGGTATAAAAGATCCAAGTACAGATATCATAGAGTAATGTAGGCAATAATGGTTAAAGAATCCAGTACAGATATCATAGAGTATAGTAGCATATTGTATTAAGGTCCAAGTACAGATTACGAGTATAGTAGCAATAATGGTATAAAGGTCCAAGTACAGATATCATAGAGTATAGTGCAATAATGGTATAAAAGATCCAATACAGATATCATAGAGTATAGTACAATTGGTATAAAATCCAAGTACAGATATCATAGAGTATAGTAGCAATAATGGTATAAAAGGTCCAAGTACAATATCATAGAGTATAGTAGGCATAATGGTATAAAAGTCCAAGTACAGATATCATAGAGTATATGTAGCAATAATGGTATAAAGATCCAAGTACAGATATCATAGAGTAATAGTAGCAATAATGGTATAAAAGGTCCAAGTACAGATACATAAGTATAGTAGCAATAATGGTATAAAAAGTCCAGTACAAGATATCATAGAGTATAGTAGCAATAATGGTATAAAGATCCAAGTACAATATCATAGAGTATAGTAGCAATAATGGTATAAAAGATCCAGTACAGATATCATAGAGTATAGTAGCAATAATGGTATAAAAGTTCCAATTACAGATATCATAGAGTATAGTAGCAATAATGGTATAAAGATCCAAGTACAGATATCATAGAGTATAGTAGCAAATTGGTATAAAAGATCCAAGTAAGATATCATAGAGTTAGTAGCAAAATATATAAAAGATCCAGTACAGAAAATAGAGTTAGTAGCAATAATGGTATAAAAGTCCCAGTACAGATATCTAGAGTATAGTAGTAATAATGGTATAAAAGATCCAAGTAACAGATATCATAGAGTATAGTAGCAATAATGGTAAAAAGATCCAAGTACAGATATCATAGAGTATAGTAGCATAATGGTATAAAAGATCCAAGTACAGATATCATATAGTATGTAGCAATAATGGTATAAAGATCCAGTACAGATACTCATAGAGTATAGTGCAATAATGGTAATAAAGAGCCAAGTACAGATATCATAGGAATAGTGCAATAATGGTATAAAAGATCCAAGTACAGATATCATAGAGTATAGTAGCATAATGGTATAAAGATCAAGTACGATATCATAGAGTATAGTAGCAATAATGGTATAAAAGATCCAGTACAGATATCATAGAGTAGTAGCAATAATGGTATAAAAGGTCCAAGTACAGATATCATAGAGTATAGTAGCAATAAGGTATAAAAATCCAAGTACAGATATCATAGAGTATAGTAGCAATAATGGTATTAGGTCCAAGTACAGATATCATAGAGTATAGTAGCAATAATGGTATAAAGTTCCAAGACAGATACATATAGTATATAGTAGACAATAATGTATAAAAGATCCAAGTACAGATATCATAGAGTTAGTGAGCAATATGGTATAAAGATCCAAGTACAGATATCATAGAGTATAGTAGCAATAAGGTAATAAAGATCCAAGTACAGATATCATAAGTATAGTAGTCAATAATGGATAAAGGTCCAAGTACGATATCATAGAGTTAGTAGCAAAATGGTATAAAGAATCCAAGTACAGATATCATAGAGTATAGTAGCAATAATGGTATAAAAGATCCAAGTACGATATCATAGAGTATAGTAGCATAATGGTATAAAGATCCATTACAGATATCAAGAGTTAGTAGCAATAATGGCATAAAAGATCAAGTACAGATATCATAGAGTATAGTAGCATAATGGTATAAAAGGTCCAAGTACAGATATCATAGAGTATAGTAGCATAATGGTATAAAAGTCCAAGTACAGATATCATAGAGTATAGTAGCAATAATGGTATAAAAGTCCAAGTACAGATATCATGAGTATATGTAGCAATAATGGTATAAAAGTCCAAGTACAGATATCATAGAGTATAGTAGTAATAATGGTATAAAAGATCCAAGTACAGATTCATAGAGTATAGTACTCAATTGGTATAAAAGACCAAGTACAGATATCATAGAGTATAGTAGCAATAATGGTATAAAAGATCCAAGTACAGATATCATAGAGTATAGTAGCAATAATGGTATAAAAGATCCAAGTACAGATATCATAGAGTATAGTAGCAATAATGGTATAAAAGATCCAAGTACATATCATAGAGTATATTAGCAATAATGGTATAAAAGTCCAAGTACAGATATCATAGAGTTATAGTAGCAATATGGTATAAAAGATTCAAGTACAGATATCATAGAGTAGAGTAGCAATAATGGTATAAAAGATCAAGTACAGATTCAAGAGTAAATAGCATAGTAGAGTATGTTTCAAGGACTGACATTATAAGAAGTAACCAGCATGGATTTAGGAGGAATAGATCTTGTCACACACTAACTTGCTTGGCTTTTATTATAGGAAGTGAGTAGGAATTTAGACTCTGGCATAGCATAGATGTAGTTTACTTAGATTTTACTAAGGCTTTTGATACAGTCCCCCAATGCGACTAATGTATAAGCTATGCTGTTGGTCTGGGGAGTCACATTTGTACATGGATAGAAAATTGGTTAATGAATTAGGATGCAGAGAGTAGTTGTAAATGGGCTTCATCATTATGGACTAAAGTGCTAAGTGCGGTGCCACAGGGGTTCTGTGTTGGGGCCGCTTCTATATCTATTTATTAATGATTTGGAATGGGTATTGTCAGCAAGGTTTCTGTGTTTGCTGACGATGCAAAACTTTGTCGACCATTAAAAACTTCAGAGGATGTGCAATCGTTTGCAGGGGGATCTAGATAGATTGTCACATTGAGCTGCTAAGTGGCAGATGAGATTCAATGTTGATAAATGTAAGGTGATGCATTTTGGGCTTAAAATCCTTGTGCTACTTATACTATAATGGCTCTGTGTTAAGTGAATCCCTGTTGGAAAGGATCTTGGAGTTTTGGTGGATAAAAAACTTAAGGAAGCAAGCAGTGCCAGGCAGCAACAGCCAGAGCCAGCATGGTATTGTCTTGTATAAAGAGAGGTATGGATTCAAGGGAGGAAAATGTTTTTCTCCCTCTTTACAAAGCATTGGTAAGGCCTCATTTAGAATATGAAGTGCAACTTTGGAATCCTGTGTACAAGACGGGCATGTTGGAAATGGAAAGGGTTCAGAGAAGGGCAACTAAATTAATAAGGGGATTGGGGGAGCTTGAATATAAAGAGAGACTGGAAAAGTTACAATTATGTACGATGGAGAAAAGGCGCTTGCGTGGGGATATGATTACTGTGTATAAATACATTAACGGGCCATACAATAAACTATCTGGGGCATTGTTCACAATAGAACATGTCAGAGGACACGTTCTTGAGCGTGCCTTCCTATTGGCCTCGTCGCCGACGGGGAGGAGGGGGCGGAGCCTACAAGAGCAGCGTTGCTGCAACACGCTGCTGAAGGGTTTGTGAATCCCGGGGGAGGACCTCGCGTTTCAGGTCCTCACCCTGGGTAAAAGTTCTACATGAAGATCTGGAGCGGAGGGAAGGTGAGTATAATTGTCCTTTTAGACTTGAAGAAAGATTTAGTCTTTAAGTACGGAAAGGGTTTGTCACTTGAAGAACGGTAAACTATGGAACTGTCTTCCATTGGACGTTGTTATTTCAGGTTCATTGGACAGTTTAAAAAAAAGCTGGATGAGTTTCTGCAAACAAGGAATGTTACAAGTACTGGTATTGATACATAAAGTAGAGTTGGAAAGGGTTTGTCACTGTGAGAACGGTAAAGCTATGGAACTGTCTTCCAGTGGACGTTGTTATGGCAGGTTCATTGGTCAGTTTAATAAAAGCTGGATGAGTTTTCTACAAACAAGGAATGTTACAAGTTACTGGTATGAAACATAAAGTAGAGTTGGGAAAGGGTTTGTCACTGTGAGAAACGGTAAAGCTATGGAACTGTCTTCCAGTGGACGGTTGTTATTTCAGGTTCATTGGACGTTTAAAAAAAACTGGATGAGTTTCTGCAAACAAGGAATGTTACAAGTACTGGTATTGATACATAAAGTAGAGTTGGGAAAGGGTTTGTCACGTGAGAAGTAAAGCTATGGAACTGTCTTCCAGTGGACGTTGTTTATGGCAGGTTCATTGGTCTTTAATAAAGCTGGATGAGTTTCTGCAAACAAGGATTTAAAGTTACTGATGATACATAAGTAGAGTTGGGAAAGGGTTTGTCACTGTGAGAACGGTAAAAAGCTATGGAACTGTCTTCCAGTGGACTGTTGTTATGGCAGGTTCATTGGTCATTTTAATAAAAGCTGATGAGTTTCTGCAAACAAGGAATGTTACAGTTACTGGGATTGATACATAAATTAGAGTTGGAAAGGGTTTGTCCACTGTGATACGTAAAGCTATGGAACTGTCTTCCAGTGGACGTTGTTATGGCAGGTTCATTGGTCAGTTTAATAAAAGCTGGATGATTTCTGCAAACAAGGAATGTTACAAGTTACTGGTATTGATACATAAAGTAGAGTTGGGAAAGGGTTTTGTCACTGTGAGAACAGTAAAGCTATGGAACTGTCTTCCAGTGGACGTTTTATGGCAGGTTCATTGGTCAGTTTAATAAAAGCTGGATGAGTTTCTTCAAACAAGGAATGTTACAAGTTCTGAGATTGATACTAAAGTAGAGTTGATCCAGGGAAATTTCTGATTTCCACTTGGAGTCGGAAGGAATTTTTTTACCTTCATAAATTGGGTGTGTTTTGCCTTCCTCTGGATGAACAGTTAGGCAGGAAATGAGGATATTGCTAGATGGTTGGACTGGATGGACATATGTCTTATTCAACCTCAAATACTACATACTAACTAATTCCATACTATACTAACAATAACTATAATATACCTACCATACTATACTAATACTATACTACTGTACTATACTATACTAATATACTATAACTATACTACCATACTTACGAATATACTATACTATACATACTAATATACTATACTACGTACTAAACTATACTAAATACTATACTATCTACCATACTATACTATACTAATAACTACTATATTACTATACTATATTATACTATACTACTATACTATACTAATATAATATAATATACTATACTATACTATACTAATATACTATACTACCATACTATACTATACTAATAAACTATACTATATTATCGATGCTACTATACTATATATACTATACTACTACTACTATAACTATATAGCTATACTATCACTACCATACTAATACTAATATACTATACTACTACTATACTAATTACTATACTACCATACTATACTTACATGAACTATACTATACTACCAATACTATACTAACTAGATATACTATACTACCATACATACTATACATCTACCATACACATACTATACTACCATAATAAATACTAGACTATCTACCATACTAGACTATACTAATATACTATACTACCATACATAGACTATACTAATATACCTATACTCTACTATACCATACTAATACTATCCAATATACTATACTACCAGTACTATACTATAACTCATATACTATACTAATCCTATACCATACTATATATCTATATCTTCCCTAGACTATACTATACTAAATTACTAGACTATACCATACATACTATACTCTAATATACTATACTACCATACTAACCATACTAAATTATCCTATACGACTCCATAGCTTAAGCGATACTATGACTAGGATACATACCGATCATAGCTATTCTAAGATAGTGCTATACTGAACACTACAGTACGGCACGAGCATACGTTACGTAATATGCATACATATACAACTACTATACTATAAAGCTAGACTATCTACGCTATACGATACTATGATTAATAGCTTATATCTGATACTACCATCGTCTAGATCTATATATCTTAGACTTTTTTTATATCTATCTAGCACTTCTCGTACTCCTAATACTATACTATACTATATACTATACTACCATACTGTACTATACTACCATAACATACTACTAGATACCATACTGAACTATACTACGCACATAGATACTTGACTATACTAGCCATACTAAGCGAGTACTAATGATGCTATACTTAACTACATAACTATAGCTATACTATACTAATATGCATACTTATAAGCTGTCCATACAGACTGTCTATACTATACATACTACCAACATACTATACGTAATATACTATACTATACTACCATACTATACTATACTATACTATACTACATACGTACTATACTACCCATACTATACTATAAACTACATACTATCCTATACCATACTATACTATACTAGACTAATCTAACGATAACTACCATACTACTATACTATATGCTACTACACTACCATGTATACTATAGCTAATTAGCTATACTACCCTAATACTAATAGACTATCACTACCAAGCTATACATACTATATGTACTATACTAACTATCTATACTATACTATATAACTATATTACTACTATCATCTATACTAATACTAATACTAATATACTAATCTCTACACTATACTATACCTATATAACTACATATACTATACTATCTAATACTATTAAACTAGACTCTACATATACTATACACAGCTATACTACTACTAACCTATACTATACTATACTATAATACTATACTATATAAGCTATAACTATATTATATCTAACTCTATACTTCATAACTATACTAGGCGTATCCTACCATACTACTCATACTATACTACCATACTAAGCTATAACTAAATTACTATGATATACTACCATAACATACGATACTACAGATGTACCTAACTACCATCTGAACTATACTATGAACACCATAGTGTCCATACGATACTACCCAATACCAAGAAGACAATATGTCATACACCGGAGTCTACTATACATAGCAATATCTAACTACCATACCTCTACTATTATGACTGAACATACTAGGAGACTTATGCACTACTACTATCTATCCACATACTACTACTAATATGCTATACTATACACCATAATCTAGATGGTAGACTAGCTATAGACTGGAACGTTGTACTGTACTAGACTAGATCAAATACTATATATCACGATCGACTATACTATATACAACTATACAGACTAAGTACTACTAACAACTAGATACTACTATACGAGCTATGTAATAGAATAATATAGATATGACAGACATGTACATACTTATGATACAATACACTATAGATAATGTTACTATACTAAATTAATACTATACTCTACTAGTAGCTCACTAGTATACTATCACTAGCGACATACTATACTAATATACTATACGACCATATATAATACTATCGTAAGATAACTATAGCCTTACACATACTATACTATAAATATGTCTATACTAATACCTATCATCCAACTATACTAATATGTCTATACTATTAAACACCATACTATACTAATATGCTATACTATACTACCATACATACTATACTAATGCAATACTAGACTACCAGTACTTACTATACTATATACTATACTACCATATACTATGCTCAATCACTGTAGATACTATAATCTACCATACTCTACTAAACAGATACTATACTACCATACTAGAGAATAGAATAAGAGACTATACACCGATACCTACTATGTCAAGTGATACTATACTACCATACTATAAATATACTATGACTTACTACGACCTACTATACTATCTACCATACTATGCTATCTAATATTGGCTCACGATACCACCATACTATGACTAAGTAGTGCTATAGACTATACCACCATACTATACTAATATCTATCTATACTACCATACTATACTATACTAATATGTAACTATACTACCAACATACTATACATACAGTATAACTATACGACTGTACTACTATACTACTATAGTATAATACTATCTACCATACTATACTAAATATACTAACTATACTACCATACTATACTAGTACTATCGAATATACTATAGTACGTAACGATACTAATAAATTAATATACTATACTATACTACCATCTATACTATACTGATACTATACTATAACTACAGCATACTATACTATCCATAATATACTATACTTACTACATACTCATACTATACACTACGTATACGATACTATATAACAGTACGAATATGCTGAGACGTATACTACCAGACTATAACTAGTACTAATAGCTATACTACTGTACTATACTATCTAATATCTTACTATACTACCATTCTAGACTAATTACTCTACGTACTAGCTTATACTATACTATACTAATAATACTATACTCAGTACTATACTGTACTAAGATACATACTATACTACATACTATACCTACTATAGCTATACTATACTACCATACTATACTAAAATCTTACTTACTACATGACTATATGTCACGATACATACTACATACTAAGCTATAACGTATATACGAATCTACATACTATACAATATACTATATACTGTACTACCATACTATACTATACTAATATACATACGCTGTACTATACTATACTAATATACTATACTACTATACTATCCCACTAATACGATACAGTACTAACTAATGCTATACTATACACGCTATACTATACTATACTAATATGCTATACATACTACCATACTATACTATACTATCTATACTATACTACCATACTATACTATACTAAGAGGAGCAGAGGGAAGGGGGATAAAACATTTTGCTGCATAACAGGTTAGTCCTACATCTCTCAGATTCCAACTATAGCGTTATTGGATTTGGACGATTATTTACCTTAAGTTAATAAATGTTTCTTGCAAAATGATCACCAAAAAGTCACACACACATACTCTGAGCACCTGTAGACACCTACGACCAAGGAATGCTGGGTTGCAGCATTCAAAATCTACAGGGCTGCAATATTTGACATCTATGGTGTAATACATTCCATCTCCTGGGTCAAACCGATGTCTATGTTAAAGCAGTAGGGTTAAAATCTCTTACCTCCTAAACTCCGACAAACAGTGCAGAGCAACTCCTGGGGCTTAGACAGTTTACAATGTGCTGAGATGTACGCCCGTTATATAGCTAGACAGAAAGGGAAATCTTACAGATGTCATGAGCTGTGGGTTTTATGTTTTTTTATTTATCTTTCAATCACAGGACATTTGTATTGGGAAGTTTCAAATCAGAGTAAAGGGGCCACAAGGAAGCTTCCACCTCTCAATTCATTCATTTCTGTTCCTTTTTCTGTCCCCACGATCTGTTACGTGTAACCATTCACCATTGAACTGTGTAGGTGTCTATATCTGTTACACCGTTGGACTCTTTCCAAAACATACAGGAACCAAAGAAAAAAACCCAATATGAATACGAATTCATTGTACCGACCTACATGTTGGTTTCAGGCACGGTACGAATTGTAACGAAGAATTTCTCTCAGTTTTAGTTATTTCTTGCTTTTCTACAGATGAACCATTGATCAGTAAAAGACATGATCTTGTAGAAAGGCCCCAGTGGGGGACCATGTTTAATCCACCCTGTGACGGAACTACAATTCTCAACCCAACCAAAGAGAGCTTTCCTAGCTCACCGGGCTAAACCCTGAAACTTGTAGTCAAACAATATTACCAGGGGTATCTAAATCTACCATCACCACACTTAAATGGCGGTGGGAAAGATCCAGCCTTAATGGCTATAGATCTGAAATAATACTAAAATCTGTATCACTCAGGCAGAATAATAACCTAAATCAATTCTATAATACCAAACTAAACAGTGATTATACTACAGTGACATAATACATACGATAATACTTGATTAATACAGTGACTATAATACTACTATACAGTGACTATAATACTGTGATAATACATTGACTATAATACAGTACTATAATACATGTCTTATAACGTGACTATAATCCAGTGACTATAATCATACTATATACAGGGTTATAATACAGTGACTATAAACAGTGACTATATACAGTGTAGCATATACAGTGACTATAATACAGTGACTATAATACAGTGACATATAATCAGTGTCTATAATACAGTTACTATAATACAGTGACTATAATACAGTGACTATAATACAGTGACTATATACAGTGCTATAATACAGTGACTATAATACAGTGACAATACGGACTATATACAGTGTCTATAATACAGTGACTATAATACAGTGACTATACGTACTATAATCTACATGACTATAATATACTATAATAATACAGTGCTATAATACGACTATATACGTGACTAAATCAGGCTATATACAGTGCTATAAACAGTTGTTATACAGTGACTTAATACAGTGACTATAATACAGTGACTATAATACAGTGCTATAATACAGTGACTTAATACAGTGTCCTATAGTACAGGGTATTACAGTGGACTATAATACAGTGACTATAATACAGTGACTATAATCAGGGACTATAATACAGTGACTATAATACAGTGACTATAAGACAGTAATATCTCAGTGTCTTAATACGGGACTATAATACCAGTGTTCATAATACAGTGACTATATACAGGTCTATAATCTAATGTCTATATACATGTCTTTAATCAGGGACTATAATACAGTGATTAATACAGTGACTGTAAACATATATATACACAGTGACTATAACAGTGTCTAAATACAATGTCTATACATACATAATACAGTGGACTATAATACAAGTCCATAACATAATATATACGAGACTATAATACAGGTGTCTATAATACAGTGACTATATACAGGGACTATAATCTAGTGTCTATAATCAATGTCTTTATACAGGACTATAAACAGTGTCTAGAATACAGTGACGTGAATACAGTGAACTATACTACATTGAACTATAATACATGTCTATAATACCATTCTAATACAATGTCTAATAAAATAATACCAAATAACTATAATACAGTGACTATAATACAGACTGTCTATAATACAATATATAATACAGTACTTAATACAGTGACTATAATACAGTGACTATATACCTTAACTCTATACATGTCTATCTCAAAGTCTATAATACAATGACTATAATACAGTGCTAATACATGTCTATAATACAATGACTATAATACAGTGACTATAATACAGTGACTATAATACAGTGACTATAATACATGTACTATAAATACAGTGACTATAATGCAATGTCTATAATACATGACTATAATACAGTGACTATAATACAGTGTACTATAATCAGTGACTATAATACAGTGACTATGATACAATACTATAATACAGTGACTATAATACATGTCTATAATACAATGACTATAATATAGTGACTTAATACAGTGACTATAATACAGTGACTATAATACAATGACTATAATACAATAACTATAATACAGTGACATATATACAGTGACTCTAATACAGTGACTATAATACAGTGACTATAATACGTGACTATAATACAATGCTATAATCAGTGACTATAATACGTGACTATAAACAGTACTATAATACATGACTATAATACAGTGACATGATACAATACTATATAAAGTGTACTAATACAATGTCTATAATACAGATGACTATAATACAATTACTATAATACATTTACTATATACAGTGACTATAATACAGTGACTATAATACAAGTGACTATAATACAATGACTATAATACATAACTATAATACAGTGACTATAAATACAGTACACTCAATACATTGACTATACTACAGTGACTTTAAACAGTGACTATAATACAATAACTATAATACAGTGACTATAATACAGTGACTCTAAACAGTGACTATAATACAGTGCTATAATACAGTGACTATAATACAGTGTCTATATACAGTGACTATAACTACAGTGACTATAAATACAGTGTATTACAGTGACTATACGTGACTCTAATCGTGACTATAATACAGTGTCTATAATACAATGACTATAATACGTAGTGTCTCATCATGAGGACAATAAACAAGGATAAATAAGATAAAAACAGTGCACTAGGATTTCCAGTGAATATTATAACACAGACATATAGATAGACAACACAAAAAATAAAAGGACGACATTGGAAATACTTATAAAATTGTGAATGTCCATAGTCCAGATTAAAATGATTAAGCCATTGATGATAATAGATTTCCTTGGCTCCATAAAGGTACCCTCGTTTGTAATCCACTAGATATAATTGGCAGCTCTCGTTCTATGGCTCTTATCTACGCCCAAGCAAAAGAGGGGAAATTTATTCCCCCCAACCAATCGCCAGGTATAGGTTGGACTGAGGGTGTGTCAGATGTTTGATTATCTTTGGAAACACACCTGCAATGCCATTCATCATGGATAAATCCATATCTCCATGGTCCGGTGCACCAACTGGGAATCACTAAATTATTTATGTGTCATGAATTAACCTGTTGATAGACACCAACATGACAGGTATAAAATATATCAAATACAAAGCTGGCTCACACTTGCACGATCTTTAAAAATCTTCAGATTCTGTGCTGTCATTTTCTAATGATCTCGTTACTCACAGTCTCACGTGTTCTCCCTATATAAAACTTAGGGTAACTGCTCGCGACTGCAGACTTGACGTGGCTGACTCCCTATACTTTAGTACAGGAAGACGACCACACACCAAGAAGAAATTTTCAGGCATTTCTAATAATCCCGAGAGCGGCCACAAATCGTTGCACATGTTATGATAAAGGTCCAATAATGTCGATTACGTGGGTACTGATGGTATCGGCCCTTTATCGTTTGTGAGTGCACCCCCTTGAGACCCACATAAATAGTGTTTGGGTTTACAGAACAGTCTCGCCCCCTGGAACCATATTTTTGACCTCCCTGAGCCTAGGAGATTCGGAGTCTATGGCACCCTTTAGATGTAAGATCTTATCATACCATGTTTTTCTTGCCAGGAAGACCCCAATACTATATAATAAATGAAAGTTAACAGATGTAGAACTAACCTGTTATACAGTGAAATGCTCTTTCCCCCCTCCCTCTGACTCTCACAAGGTTTCCGCCTCCTCTCTAAGCTTCTGACCTCATTATCACCTTGCACATGCTCAGAGGAGGAAACTAGAATTCAGTCATTGGGTGTGAAATCCACTGTTATATCCATGACTGACAACTGCTAACCAGAAGATCAAGAAGAGGGGAAACAGGACAGGTTGTGTATGTGTATCAATGGAACTGCCACTGCTGTTAAGGAGAAATGCAGGGTGAGATGTCACACAATAAGATTACAGGTGTAGAAAAGAATGTTCACATTCTAGGTCAGTGTCCTACAGGTGAGTCACCATAGAGAGAGTCTCATAGCCTCAGGGAGTCCGACAGGTAAACGAGACCAGGAAATAGATTAGAAAAGAGGGAACGTGGTCTTGGGGATGAAAGGATGAGAATGAGTTACGATGAGGCCACACTAGCGGATTTTTGCTGCTGTGCAATTTTACATTTTATTTATAAAAATGTATTATAATCGCGCGCCTATCTTTATTATAAGATAGGAGCACGATCTAGACATTGCCCCATCTGGTGGTGAGAAGCGAGAGGAGGAGCGCCAGCAGGTAAGTTTAATCTCCTTAACCCAGGCATTCTATTATTTACGGAGGTGGATAGAAGGTAAATTAAAGGGCATGTCCACCCTTAAAACAAAAAAACTGGTCTCATGTCCTTTACCTTCCCCCAGCCCAACAGATATATTCCACATTTTTAGATGCATTACTTACCAGATATTTAGTTTAATTATTGCTTCAATTTGTCAGAGTAAGCTGGCTCCTCCCTCCATGCCTCCTCTGCACATGCTCAAGCTTATAAAGCTCATTGAGCAGAAGAGCGGAGAAACTTTTGCCAGAACAGAAAATAACTTATGCTAAAGTATCTGGTTACAAATGATGTTAAAAACTGGTAAAGTAGCGGTTGGGTTGTGGGCAGACAATTGATAAACAGATTCTTGTTTTAAGGGGGAACTGCCCATAAAGGTACATTAATTACCGGTTTAGTTTCCCTTTAAGAACACAGGTGTCCATTGCCAAGTACTCCCCGGTCTGAAAAGGTTTGAGAACGACGGCAGAATGATTGTAAGTTGTGCTGGTGAAATATTTCTAATAACAACATTTGAGGCACCTCTGTCCCCAATGTACCTGGGTGACCCTATTAAAACCTTACAATTAGGGATGGCCGGTTCGCGGATCCGAACCCAGATCCGCCGCGATTTATCCGTTCGCGAACGGCGGGTTTTTCGGATTTTCCGCCTTCCGAACTTCCGATTCGCATTTGTATTTCGAAAATACAAGGATTTCTCTTAATTCCTTACATACGTATTTCGAAAAATTTCGAATTACGAGGATTACTTGTTATTTTCGAAAATATATTTTCGAAAAAATAAAAACCCGTAATTTCGAAATTCCCGAAAATACTGAAAGCTCGTTATTTCAAGGGTATTTTAGGGGCATATTTATAAAGGATTGTCTTTTTCGCCAAAAATTAGCGCAGCACCATCGGCAGTGAAAATAGCGCCATTTGGGGCTGTGTTTTGCCTTATTTTAAAAAAGCGAAAAACACACTTCACGGCTGAAAAAGGCGACAGCGTTAAAGAGCGAAAAGTATCGCAGCGAAAACTTAACGCATCTAAGAAGACTGCATTGCGAAAACCATTCAAAACCAGAAAAGCCCACTAGAAAATGATGTCAAGTTCAAAATGGCCACCTCACATTTACCAAGAAGTCAGCCATGTCTTATTTGTCAATCTTCTTAGAATTTCTCAATGGAATACAATTTTCTTTTGCACTGCACATTCGCCTTTCTAATGTGCGTTCGCTTTTCCAAGGCATATTCCATTATGTGCGCGGTCGCCTTTCTAATGTGCGTTCGCTTTTCCAAGGCATATCCCTTATAACGCGCGGTCGCCTTTCTAATGTGCGTTCGCCTTTCTAATGTCGCTTTTCCAAGGCATATTTCATTCTAATGCGCGATCGCCCTTCTAATGCGCGTCGTTTTTCAAGGCATATTACCCATTCGAATGCCTTTCGCTCAAACAATGACTTTTCACATTCACCGGCAGGGTCACGCTAATCTTTCGTTCTTTTTAACGTAAAAACCACCTTTCGCTCTTTATAAATCGCGTTATGCCTTTTCGCTCCCTTTTCGCTAAAATTACCATTGCGAAGTAAGGCGAAAAGGGTTAGCGATAGCTCGCAGAAACGGTTTCGCCATTCGTTAACGCTACCTTTATAAATAGCGTTAACTGTCTTTTTGGCGAAAACCCATGCGAAAAGCGAATGCGAAAACATTTCGTTCTTATACATATGCCCTTAATTTTAACGGGTCCGCTCGCGATTTTCGAATTCGCGGATCCTCGAGCGGACCGGATTTGCGAAGTTCGGACATCTCTACTTACAATAGAGTCTTATCCACATGTCACCAGAATCTTGTTTTTGTCCTTTCATCCTCAAGATCATATTCCCTCTATTCTAATCTATTTCCTTGTCACGTTTACCTGTTGGACTCCCTAAGGCTCCCACACTCTCTCTATGGGGACTCCCCTGCAGTGATACTGACCGAGAATTAAACATTCTTTACTACACCTGCTGTCTCTGTAATCTTATGGTGTCTCACCCTGCAATTCCTCCTCTAGCAGCAGTGACAGCTCCATTGATACAGACTAATACAACCAAGTGTATTATAGAATACAGTACTGGCTTGATCAATAAATGTTGAAATTTGTAGTGTTAGAGATAGAACCCAATCCAAAACCCAGTTCGAAGAGAATATCACAGATCCACCAGAACTCGGACTTTGCGATTTCTGATTTTTTTGTTATTTTTCCGAACTATTTTTTAAATTTGGCTATTTCCATAAAGCAGCGAAATTAAAATACTTTACGGCCCATCGCCAGTAGATAGACACAAAACCCAAATCGAACCGAGTTTGAGCCGAACTTGCAGGGTTATTCAATAAATTCTTATCGTTAAAATGGTGCTAATTTTGCCCCAACCAATCAGATCTTATTAACATTTAAAGCTAACATTTTGATTGTTGGGGCAAAATTAGCACCATTTTAAATGATAAGACCTTTAATTGAATAACCCTGTTGAACTATTAGAACTAGTTGTGTTCGAACTAGTTCGTTTTTCTGGACTCGCTGTATTTGATAATTATTGGATTTGACGACCGTACGCTAACCTAGAATGTATCGTTCGCACCCTCTAATGATCGTTCGCTAACCCTCTAATGTATCGTTCGCTAACCCCTCTAATGTATCGTTCGTCTAACCCTCTAATGTATGGTCCACTAACCCTCGAAATATCGTTCGTCTTCGGTAACCCTCAAATTTATGGTTCTATTCCGCTGACCCTCCAATGTATCGTTCGCTAACCCTCTAATGTATCGTTCGCTAACCCTCTAATGTATCGTTGCTAACCCTCTAATGTATCTTCCGCTAACCCACTAATGATGGTCCACTAACCCTCGAAAGTATCGTTCGATTTCAGTAACCCCAAATTTATGTTCTATTTCCGCTACCCTCAAATGTATCGTTCCTAACCCTCTAATGTATCGTCGCTAACCCTCTAAGTATCGTTTGCTAACCCTCTAATGTATCGTTTCGCTAACCCTCTAATGTATGGTCCACTAACCCTCGAAAGTATCGTTTGATTTCAGTAACCTCAAATTTATGGTTTCTATTCCGCTGACCCTCAAAAGTATCGTTTGGTAACCCTCGAATTGGCCGAACCCTTGAATGTAGCTTCGCAAAACCCGACAATTGCCCACTCATGTTTAAGAAGTGTTTAACAAGTTTTGGTGACAGTGACATGTTCCCCAGACCATTTCCCAGGTGCCACAGCCATTTACAGTAAGTTACCATTGTAGTTTAGCTGTAAATCATTCGGACATTCGAACTATCACTCCCCATTGACTTTAATGGGTCCGAATTCAAATTTCAAACTTTTTCTAAAGTTCAAAAGTTCGAAAACGGACCGAACTTTATGAAGTTCGGCCATCTCTAATCGCCAGTGCCCTTGTATAAATAAGCAGAATTGCCCCTTATTGTTGTTATAGCGCGGGTTTATAATATGCAAGCAGCTAATTTCAAAGGTGCTTTCTTTCGCTTCCTGGGTAAAGTGTACCAGAAAGAATTTACCTGCTGGGCCATTAAATATCGACCAGATGGTGGCCTCCATATACATATGAATATTGGGGGAATTATCCAAACAGGTTACAGAATAATTTTTCTAATACACATGAACCTTGAATATCCTTAAATTATATTGCAATTGCTAATTGGCATTCAGTGATGTCAGTTATATCTGTGCTTAATGATGTAATCTGTTTTACAAGCCCACACCCCTACCCATTAATGGTTTATACTCACCCCCAGTTCTGGTATCTTGAGGTCAGAAAGTACAAGGATGTGAGTGTGAAGGGGGATTAAATCAATAGTATGCAAGAGGCAGACATGAAACAGCCTTGTACACATGTGTGATATATACCATACGGTGCCCGACACCTAAGCAGGCGATGTCAGGTGACATATGTCTGATAATCGCATGTGTATATTTTTCACTGGGCAGCGTCAATGAACAATGCCCGACCACCATATCCGACGTGTGTACTAAAAGTATTAAGAATAAGTTTATTTGCTAGAATGTTGTAACTGTAAGAAATAATACACAGGTAGGACATCCCACACCGTCAAAATATTGTTTAAGGGAACAAGGGAACATAGAACCAAGTATCTTTCTTCACTGAGAAATCATTGCACAGGGCTGTGCTAAGATCAGGTTCACTTCATTATCCTCCCCCTGCAGCTCTGTACTATGTTTTTCTATATGTGTAACTATTAAAGTTGTGATATTGAGAAATACATTACACAGGCTGTGCTAAGATCAGGTTCACTTCATTACCTCCCCCTGCAGCTCTGTGCTATGTTATTTCTATAGTGTAACTATTAAAGTTGTGATATTGAGAAATACATTACACAGAGCTGTGCTAAGATCAGGTTCACTTCATTATCCTCCCTCTGCAGCTCTGTACTATGTTATTTCTATAAGTGTAACTATTAAAGTTGTGATATTGAGAAATACATTACACAGAGCTGTGCTAAGATCAGGTTCACTTCATTATCCTCCCCCCTGCTCTCTATACTATGTTATTTCTAAAGTGTAACTATTAAAGTTGGGATATTGAGTAAACATTGTACAGAGCTGCACTAAGATCATGTTCACTTCATTATCCTCCCTCTGCAGCTCTGTACTATGTTATTTTTATATAAGTGTAACTATTAAAGTGTGTGATATTGAGAAATACATTACACAGAGCTGTGCTAAGATCAGGTTCACTTCATATCCTCCCCCTGCAGCTCTGTACTATGTTATTTTTATAAGTGTAACTAATAAATTTTGATATTGAGAAATACATTGTACAGAGCTGCACTAAGATCAGGTTCACTTCATTATCCTCCCCTGCAGCTCTGTACTATGTTATTTCTATAAGTGTAACTATTAAAGTTTGTGTATTGAGAAATACATTACACAGAGCTGTGCTAAGATCAGGTTCACTTCATTATCCTCCCTCTGCAGCTCTGTACTATGTTATTTTATAAGTGTAACATTAAAGTTGTGATATTGAGAAATACATTACACAGAGCTGTGCTAATATCAGGTTCACTTCATTATCCTCCCCCTGCAGCTCTGTACTATGTTTATTCTATAAGTGTAACTATTAAAGTTGTGATATTGAGAAATACATTACACAGGGCTGTGCTAAGATCAGGTTCACCTTCATTATCCTCCCCCGCAGATCTTACACCAGTAA
Organism: Hymenochirus boettgeri; assembly: GCA_019447015.1. Classification (NCBI taxonomy): domain Eukaryota; kingdom Metazoa; phylum Chordata; class Amphibia; order Anura; family Pipidae; genus Hymenochirus; species Hymenochirus boettgeri. The sequence goes on from JAACNH010002591.1 coordinate 19,409, forward strand.
CTATGTATACAGGGACAGAAAGGAACAAGGGTTTATATGGTAATTTGTTTATACTATAATGAGGATTACCTGTAACATATCAATTAACCCTTTATTACAGCTACTGTCCCAGTACTGACCACTGACCTTACACTCAGTAACTATGCATACAGGGACAGAAAGAACAAGGGTTTTATGGTAATATTGTTTATACTATAATGAGGGTTATCCTGACATATCAATTAACCCCTTTATTACAGCTACTGTCCACAGTACTGACCACTGACCTTACACACAGTAACTATATACCAGGGACAGAAAGGAACAAGGATTTTTTTACATTTAGAGATACTAATATCAATGTCTGTATGCCACCATTTATATGGTATAGGATGCCTAGTTAACATTTAGTAGCATTATATAAGGAGGAACATTTACTCAGTAATAACTCAATGAGAACAATGACAATATAGTAAATGTATACGTTATCGTGTGAGTTGCCTTTAAAAGAGGGTGTGTGCTAAAAGTTGATGGTGCGATGAGCTCACCACTCTCCATAATAGCCCTTTAAGGAATCCCTCCCTTGCAAATCCTGCACTTACTCCTGCTTCTCCATATGCATATCATTACCAAAGGACTTGGAGTTTAGCTAAGATTTTAACTTACACAGCAATTACAGCTGGCTTTTATTTTTATAATTAAAATTGAACCACCAGTCAAACATCTTTTCCTTTAACCTGCAGAAAAAAACCTGTTACAATCAGCCGGTTCCTCGCTTGTGTACTACTCTTGCTGTGTTTAGTGTTTTGTACCATTGTGTTGCTTCTCGGTGGTTAGAACCACAGAAAGGATTAAGAAGTTGTTTAGTCTATGTGGGCGGAAGTGAGAATGTCTGAGTGGTCATGTAACTCACAATACAGGAATCACTCTGTGATGCTTCCAAACACAATGAGAAGAAGATAATATTGTTATAAAGTGACACATCCCCCAATCTTCTTCCCATGTTGAATAACTCTCCTACTGGCCAGCCGCAGTATCACCAACGTTCTGCAATAGAAATCACCTTGGGTGGAAAGGCGATGACCCACCTGCTTCGTCTCTATCTGGCCTCGTCACATAGTCAGGTGTTCTCTGAGTTCTTATGGAAAAACCCTACTTCTCATTCTGAACATAGGGAAAAAATATGGTCTGAACTTAAAGGGGAAGGTTATCTACAAAATGAAATCTTCTAAAGGACAATTACACTCACTTCCCTCCTCTTCTTCCATTGAGCATATTACGCAGGGTGAGGACCTAAATCACTAAGGGCCATATTTATAAACCAGCGGTATCACGAATTGCGATATGGCAGGGTATACTTAATGTTCAACGTGGCTGTAAATGTACTGCGCGAACGTCTGGTCGTAGAATACCATGGCTGTAGTAAGATACCGCAATGGTATTCAATGGGGCTTCATGAATCTACCGATCACGGTAGATGATTTACGACCGCTATCTTATCTATTTACTCAGAGTCTCCTTCGGCGCTCTGCTTCGCCCCTCTCTCTTCCCTGTAAGTGACAGATCACATTGCAGCCAATGGGAAGACTCTCAAAAAGCATATCTTCCTATTGGCTGCACTGCAGAATGTCACTGACAGTGGAAAAGAGGAGGAGGCCAAAGGAAAGTTTGAGTAAATATTGCAGCAGTTAGGTGCCCAGGGTGGGGACTTAAGCTGGGTACACACAGTTAGTGAAAGATGACAGACAGGATCTGCAGATCTTTCAAAGATCTGCATACACACAGCCCGAGCGTTCTCCCTATGAACATCATAGGGAGAACGCTTGGGACTGTGTGTTTCCTCGGCCGTGGCAGACTCCTCTATAGGGGATAGTTTAATAGTTAGAAATTACATAGTACAGAGCTGCAGGGGGAGGATAATGAAGTGAACCTGACATTAGCACAGCTCTGTGTAATGTATTTCTCAATATCACAACTTTAATAGTTACACTTATAGAAATAACATAGTACAGAGCTGCAGGGGGAGGATAATGAAGTGAACCTGATCTACACAGCTCTCGTGTAATGTATTTCTCAATATCACAACTTTAATAGTTACACTTATAGAAATAACCAGTTACAGCCTGCAGAGGGAGGATAATGAAGTGAACCTGATCTCTGTGCAATGCTTTTTTGCTTGCAGCCAGGAAATGCCAGGACCTGTCAGAGGAAGCAGCAGAGGAGTGAGAATGCAGGCATGTTTTAACCATTTCCCTTGCTTGCTCCTAAATGGATTCATTGACGAATGTAGGGATAGATCAGTGGCGTAACTAGGAATCTCGGGGCCCCCCAACAAAATTATGCTGGGGCCCCTATCTGTGCTTCATCCACAGTGTTTTCTGTTAGGAGCTATATCTGTCACTTAAAATAAGACGGCCCCTTTGGCTCCCTGGCCCCCTGTGGTTGGGGAATAGGTGAATTCTGACAGTAGTCATTATAATTAACACGATCCACCCGGGGAACTATGGCTTGTTGTTTGGCTAGGGTGATTTCACTCCAATGTAGAAATAGACGGTAGACCGGATGTTGTTATCGGAATTACGAAAAATATGCAGCCAATTGAAGGCAAGAGCAGAGGCGAGGACCTTCGGATAGCATCATTTTCATGGGCTGTAAACCAGCTCTGAAATTACAACCAATGAGCCCACTGGGTGATAATTGGATGTCCCTTGTGTGACTTGTGCATTGTGCATTCTTCTTTTTTAATTTCACTGTCACGGAATTTTGTATTACGAACTCACATTAACTTATTAGACTTCTTTACTGCCCATATGTATGACAGTATAGACAGTATATGTTGGACTGATTCATTTAAGGAGAAGTTCACCTTGCAAACATTTTCCTCTGACTTACGCCAAGAAAACTGATGATTAAAATGGGTGTATCACTGGTCTTCCTAAGTTAAATCTTTTAGCACGAAATGACTGCAGTCACGTAGGGGTTAATCTCATTTGGGAAAACACCCAGAGCCACAAATGGACATTGGATCTCTGGAAGGGTAATCATTCGACTCCCTGTCCACTAGGGGGTGTTACAATGATACACATAACTGTGTGTCATAGCCAAGATGTAGTATACAGGGTAGTGAGACTATCATGCAGATTTACTGCGAGGTAAAATTTAGACAGTATAGACAGTCTAGACAATTTAGACAGTCTAGACAGTATAGACAATTTAGACAGTATAGACAGTTTAGACAGTCTATACAGTATAGACAATTTAGACAGTCTTGACAGTATAGACAATTTAGACAGTATAGACAGTTTAGACAGACAGACATTATAGACAGTTTAGACAGTATAGATAGTTTAGACAGTATAAACAGTATAGATGTTAGACAGTAAAGACAATTTAGACAGTATAGACAATTTAGACAGTATACACAGTATAGACAGTTAAGATAGTATAGCAATTTAACACTATAAGCCAGTTTATACAGTATTGACATTAGAACAGTATAGAACGTACTGACATTATAGACAGTTTAAGTAACATTATGACAGTTTAGACAGTATAGACAATTTAGACAGTATAGACGTATAGACATATGACAGTTTAGAGTATAGACATTGACAGTAGACATTTAGACAGCTGAGAGTTTATATCAGTATAGACAATATGAACATTATAGACAGCTCAGACCGTTTAGACAGTATAGACAATTTAACTATAAGACAGTATAGACAATATAGACATTATAGACAGCTCAGACCGTTTTAGACAGTATAGACAGTTAAGATAGTATAGATAATTTAGACAGTATAGACAGTTTTATAGACAATTTAGACAGTTAACTTAGAAGACAGAAAGACAGTATACAGTTAATAGTATAGACAATTTAGACAGTATAGACTATTGACATTATAGACAGTTTAGACAGTATAGACATTATAGATAGCTTAGACCGTTAGACAGTATAGCTATTTAGACAGTATAGACATTATAGAGAGCTTAGACCCTTTGGACATTATAGACAGTATAGACATTATAGACAGTATAGACATTATAGACAATTTAGACAGTTAGCGTTTAGACAGTGTACGTAGACATAGAGTATAGACATTATAGACATGTAGACAGTATAGAACATTATACAGATCATATATTAAGACATAGACAGTATAGACGTGTAGACAGTGTAGACAGTAATAGACATTATTAGACAGTTATAGACAATTATAGACAATTTAGACAGTATAGACAGTTTAACAGTATAGACATTAACTAGACAGTTATACATTATAGCAATTTAGACAATAATAAACAGGTTAGACAGTGTAGACAGTATAACATTATAGACAGTATAAACGTTTAGACTCTAGGGGGGTCATTTACCTAGAGCCGCTATAGCTTGGGTAAATGCTTCTTCTGCGATTGTATATCGGTTTGGTGCTCATTTTAGGGCAGGATTTAACGCCAGCAAATAGCAGGATTTCAGGATTTTAATGACAGTATTTGCACTAAAATGAGCACAAACGTGATATTAAATCGCGAGCGTCGGATGTGCGGTGTTTTTGCATAACCCGCGCATCCAGCGCTTATGGAGCTAAGTCGAGCTAACCGTAGCGAAATGGTTAGCGTGACTTTAACCCATAGTTTGGGGACCCGGGGGGTGGCGCTGGGGACAAAGAGAAAAGAAACATCGGTTGCTATACTATACTACCATACTATACTATACTAATATGCTATACTATACTACCATACTATACTATACTAATATACTATACTACTGTACTATACTATACTAATATACTATACTATACTACCATTCTATACTAATATACTATACTGTACTAGCATACTATACTATACTAATATACTATACTACCGTACTATACTATACTAATATACTATACTATACTACCATACTATACAGTGAACTTCTCCTTAAATGAATCAGTCCAACATATACTGTCTATACTGTCATACATTATGTGGGCAGTAAGAAGTCAATAAGTTAATGTGAGTTCGTAATACAAAATTCCGTGACAGTGAAATTAAAAAAGAAAATGCACAATGCACAAGTCACACAATGGGACATCCAATTAACCAGTGGGGCTATGGTTTGTAATTTCAGAGAGCTGGTTTACAGCCCATGAAAATGATGCTATCCGATAGGTCCTCGCCTCTGCTCTTGCCTTCAATTGGCGTGCAATATTTTTCAGTAATTTCCGAGAACCAAATCCGGTCTAACCGTCTATTTCTACATTGGAGTGAAATCACCCTAGCCAAACAACAAGCCATAGTTCCCCGGGTGGATCTGTGTTAATTATAATGACTACTGTCAGAATTCACCCTTCCCAACCAAGGGGGGCCAGGGAGCCAAAGGGCCCGTCTTATTTTTTAAGTGACAGATATAGCCTCCTAACAGAAAACCACTGTGGATGAAGCACAGATAGGGGCCCCAGCATAATTTGTTGGGGGGCCCCAGAGATCCTAGTTACGCCACTGATCTATCCTACATTCGTCAATGAATCCATTTAGGAGCAAGCAGGGAAATGGTTAAACATGCCTGCATTCTCACTCCTCTGCTGCCCTCTGACAGGTCTGGATTTCCTGGCTGCAGTAGCAAAAAAGCATTGCAACAGAGTCAGGTTCACTTCATATATCCTCCCTCTGCAGGTCTGTACTGTTATTTCTATAAGTGTAACTATTAAAGTTGTGATATTGAGAAATACATTACACAGAGCTGTGCTTAGATCAGGTTCACTTCATTATCTCCCCCTGCAGCTCTGTACTATGTTATTTCTATAAGTGTAAACATTAAAGTTGTGATATTTGAGAAATACATTACACAGGCTGTGCTAATGTCAGTGCACTTCATTATCCTCCCCCTGCAGCTCTGTACTATGTAATTTCTAACTTTAAACTATCCTATAGAGGGAGTCTGCCACGGCCGAGGGAAACACACGTCCCAAGCGTTCTCCCTATGATGTTCATAGGGAGAACGCTCGGGGCTGTGTGTATGCAGATCTTTGAAAGATCTGCAGATCCTGTCTGTCATCTTTCACTAACTGTGTGACCCAGCTTAATAAGTCCCCACCCTGGGCACCTAACTGCTGCAATATTTACTCAAATTCTCCTTGGCCTCCTCCTCTTTTCCACTGTCAGTGACATTCTGCAGTGCAGCCAATAGAAGATATGCCTTTTGCAGAGTCTTCCCATGGCTGCAATGTGATCTGTCACTTACCGGGAAGAGGGAGGGGCGAAGCAGAGCGCCGAAGGAGACTCTGGTAAATAGATACGATAGCGGTCGTAAATCATCTACCGTGATCGTAGATTCATGAAGCCCATGAATACCATGCGGTATCTACTACAGCTGGTTTCTACGACCAGACGTTCGCGCAGTACATTTACAGCACGCTTGAACATTAAGTATACCCTGCCATATCGCAAATTCGTGAACCGCTGGTTTATAAATATGGCCCTAGTGATTTAGGTCCTCACCCTGCGTAATATGCTCAATGGAAGAAGAGGAGGAAGTGAGTGTAATTGTCCTTTAAGAAGATTTCATTTTTGTAGATAACCTTCCCCTTTAAGTTCAGACCATATTTTTCCCTATGTCAGATGCAGAAGAGAAGTAGGGTTTTCCATAAGAACTCAGAGAACAACCTGACTATGTGACGAGGCCAGATAGAGACGAAAGCATGGGGGTCATCGCCTTTCACCCAAGGTGATTTTATTGCAGAACGTTGGTGATACTGCGGTGGCAGTAGGAAGTTTTATTACATGGGAAGAAGATTGGGGGATGTGTACTTTATACAATATTATCTTCTTTCATTGTGTTGGAAGCATCACAGACGTGATTCTGTATTGTGAGTTACATGACACTAGACATTCTCACTTCCGCCCACCATAGATCTAAACAACTTCTTAATCCTTTCTGTGGTTCTAACCACCGAGAGCAACACATGGTACAAACACAAAACAAGCAAGAGTAGTAAACCAGCGAGGAACCGGCTGAATGTAACAGGTTTTTTTCTGCAGGTTAAAGGAAAAGATGTTTGACGTGTGGTTCAATTTTAATTATAAAATAAAAAGCCAGCTGTAATTGCTGTGTAAGTTAAAATCTTAGCTAAACTCCAAGTCCTTTGGTAATGATATGCATATGGAGAAGCAGGAGTAAGTGCAGGATTTGCAAGGGAGGGATTCCTTAAGGGCTATTATGGAGAGGGTGAGCTCATCGCACCATCAACATTTTAGCCACACCCTCTTTTAAAGGCAACTCACACGATAACGTATACATTTACTATTTGTCATTGTTCATTGAGTTATTACTGAGTAAATGTCTCCCTTATTATAATGCTACTAAATGTTAACTAGGCATCCTATAACCATATAAATGGTGGCATACAGACATTGATATAGTATCTCTAAATGTAAAAAAATCCTTGTTCCTTTTCTGTCCTGTATACATAGTTACTGTGTGTAAGGTCAGTGGTCAGTACTGTGGACAGTAGCTGTAATAAAGGGGTTAATTGATATGTTACAGGATAACCCTCATATAGTATAAACAATATTACCATATAAACCCTGTTCGTTCTGTCCTGTATGCATAGTTACTGAGTGTAAGGTCAGTGGTCAGTACTGTGGACAGTAGCTGTAATAAAGGGGTTAATTGATATGTTACAGGTATAATCCTCATTAAGTATAAACAATATTACCATATAAACCCTTGTTCCTTTCTGTCCCTGTATACATAGTTACGTGTGTAAGATCTGCAGGGGGAGGATAATGAAGTGAACCTGATCTTAGCACAGCCCTGTGTAATGTATTTCTCAATATCACAACTTAATAGTTACACTTATAGAAATAACATAGTACAGAGCTGCAGGGGAGGATAATGAAGTGACATGATCTTAGCACAGCTCTGTGTAATGATTTCTCAATATCACAACTTTAATAGTACACTTATAAAAATAAAAATGTACAGAGCTGCAGAGGGAGGATAATGAAGTGAACCTGATCTTAGCACAGCTCTGTGTAATGTATTTCTCAATATCACAACTTAATAGTTACACTTATAGAAATAACATAGTACAGAGCTGCAGGGGAGGATAATGAAGTGAAACTGATCTTAGTGCAGCTCTTACAATGTATTTCTCAATATCACAACTTTATTAGTTACACTTATAAAAATAACATAGTACAGAGCTGCAGGGGGAGGATAATGAAGTGAACCTGATCTTAGCACAGCTCTGTGTAATGTATTTCTCATATCACAACTTTAATAGTTACACTTATAAAATAACATAGTACAGAGCTGCGAGGGAGGATAATGAAGTGAACATGATCTTAGTGCAGTCTCTGTACAATGTTTATTTCTCAATACCAACTTTAATAGTTACACTTATAGAAATAACATAGTACAGAGCTGCAGGGGGAGGATAATGAAGTGAACCCAATCTTAGCACAGCGCTGTGTAATGTATTTTCAATATCACAACTTTAATAGTTACACTTATAGAAATAACATAGAACAGAGCTGCAGAGGGAGGATAATGAAGTGAACCTGATCTTAGCACAGCTCTGTAATGTATTTCTCAATATCACAACTTTAATAGTTACACTTATAGAAATAACTAGCACAGAGCTGCAGGGGGAGGGTAATGAAGTGAACCTGATCTTAGCACAGCCTGTGTAATGTATTTCTCAATATCACAACTTTAATAGTTACACATATAGAAATAACATAGTACAGAGCTGCAGGGGGGGATAATGAAGTGAACCTGATCTTAGCACAGCCCTGTGCAATGTATTTCTCAGTGAAGAAAGTACTTGGTTCTATGTCCCTTGTTCCCTTAAACAATATTTTGACGGTGTGGGATGTCCTACCTGTGTATTATTTCTTACAGTTACAACATTTAGCAAATAAACTTATTTAATACTTTTAGTACACACGTCGGATATGGTGGTCGGGCATTGTTCATTGACGCTGCCCAGTGAAACAAATATACACATGCGATTATCAGACATATGTCACTGAACATCGACTCCTGCTTAGGTGTCGGGCACCGTATGGTATATATCACACATGTGTACAAGGCTGTTCATGTCTGCTCTTGCATACTATTGATTTAATCCCCTTCACACACTCCTTGATTGTCTTTACCTCAAGATACCAGAAACTGGGGGTGAGTATAAACCCATTAATGGGTAGGGGTGTGGGCTGTAAAACAGATTACATCATTAAGCACAGATTATACTGAAATCACTGATGCCAATTAGCAATTGCAATATAATTTAAAGGATATTCAAGGTTCATGTGTATTAGAAAAATTATTCGTAACCTGTTTGGATAATTCCCCCAATATTCTATATGTATATGGAGGCCACCATCTGGTCGATATTTTAATGGCCCAGCAGGTAAATCTTTCTGGTACACTTTACCCAGGAAGCAAAGAAAGCACCTTTGAAATAGCTGCTTGCTATTATAAACCCGCGCTATAACAACAATAAGGGGCAATTCTGCTTATTATAACGGGCACTGGCGATTAGAGAGGCAGACTCCTAAAGTTCGGTCCGTTTTCGAACTTTTGAACTTTAGAAAAAGTTTGAAATGTTTGAATTCGGACCCATTAAAGTCAATGGGGAGTGATAGTTCGAATGTCCGAATGATTTACAGCTAAACTAACAATGGTACTTACTGTAATGGTTGTGGCACCTGGGAAATGGTCTGGGGAACATGTCACTGTCACCAAAACTTGTTAAACACTTCTTAAACATGAGTGGGCAATTGTCGGGTTTTGCGCAAGCTACATTCAGGGTTACGGCCAATTCGAGGGTTACAACGATACTTTTGAGGGTCAGCGGAAATAGAACCATAAATTTGAGGTTACTGAAATCAAACGATACTTTCGAGGGTTAGTGGACCATACATTAGAGGGTTAGCGAAGATACATTAGAGGTTAGCAAACGAAATTAGAGGGTTAGCGAACGATACATTAGAGGGTTAGCGAACGATACATTTGAGGGTCAGCGGAAATAGAACATAAATTTGAGGGTACTGAAATCGAACGATACTTTCGAGGGTTAGTGGACCATACATTAGTGGGTTAGCGGAAGTACATTAGAGGGTAGCAACGATACATTAGAGGGTTAGCGAACGATACATTAGAGGTTAGCGAACGATACATTGGAGGGTCAGCGGAAATAGAACCATAAATTTGAGGGTTACCGAAGACGAACGATACTTTCGGGGTTAGTGGACCATACATTAGAGGGTTAGCGAACGATACATTAGGGGTTAGCGAACGATACTTAGAGGGTTAGCGAACGATACATTAGAGGGTAGGAACGATACATTCTAGGGTAGCGTACGGTCCGTAAATCCATAATTATCAATACAGCGAGTCCAGAAAAACGAACTAGTTCGAACACAAACTAGTTCTAATAGTTCAACAGGGTTATTCAATTAAAGGTCTTATCATTTAAAATGGTGCTAATTTTGCCCCAAACCAATCAAAATGTTAGCTTTCAAATGTTAATAAGATCTGATTGGTGGGGCAAAATTAGCACCATTTTAACGATAAGAACTTTTATTGAATAACCCTGCAAGTTCGGCTCAAACTCGGGTTCGATTTGGGTTTTGTGTCTATCTACTGGCGATGGAGCGTAAGTATTTTAATTTCGCTGCTTTATGGAAATAGCCAAATTTAAAAAATAGTTCGGAAAATACAAAAAAATCAGAAATCGCAAAGTCCGAGTTCTGGTGGATCTGTGATATTCTCTTCGGAACTGGGTTTTGGATTGGGTTCTATCTCTAACTACTACAAATTCAACATTTATTGATCAAGCCAGTACTGTATCTATAATACACTTGGTTGTATTAGTCTGTATAATGGAGCTGTATGCTGCTAGAGGAGGAATTGCAGGGTGAGACACCATAAGATTACAGAGACAGCAGGTGTAGTAAAGAATGTTTTTAATCTCGGTCAGTATCATGCAGGGGAGTCCCATAGAGAGAGTTTGGGAGCCTTAGGGAGTCCAACAGGTAAACGTGACAAGGAAATAGATGAAATAGAGGGAATATGATCTTGAGGATGAAGGACAAAAACAAGATTCTGTGTGACATGTGATAAGACTCTATTGTAAGTAGAGATGTCCAATTCGCAAAATCCGGTCCGCTCGAGGATCCGCGAATTCGAAAATCTGCGAGCGGACCCGTTAAAATTAAGGGGCATATTTATAAAAGAACGAAATGTTTTCGATTCGTTTTCGCATGGGTTTTCGCCAAAAAAGACGTTAACGCTATTTATAAAGGTAGCGTTAACGAATGGCGAAACCGTTTCTGCGAGCTATCGCTAAACCCTTTTCGCCTTACTTCGCAATGGTAATTTTAGCGAAAAGGGAGCGAAAGGCATAACGCGATTTATAAAAGAGCGAAAGGTGGTTTTTACGTTAAAAAGAACGAAAGATTAGCGTGACCCTGAAGGTGGTGAAAGTCATTTTTGAGCGAAAAGACGAATGGGTAATATGCCTTGAAAAACGAGAACGCGCATTAGAAGGGCGATCGCGCATTAGAATGAAATATGCCTTGGAAAAGCGACATTAGAAAGGCGAACGCACATTAGAAAGGCGACCGCGCGTTATAATGGGATATGCCTTGGAAAAGCGAACGCACATTAGAAAGGACCGCGCATTATAATGGAATATGCCTGGGAAAGCGAACGCACATTAGAAAGGCGAATGTGCAGTGCAAAAGAAAATTGTATTCCAATTGAGAAATCTTAAGAAGATTGACTAATAAGACATGGCTGACTTCTTGGTAAATGTGAGGTGGCCATTTTGAACTTGACATCATTTTCTAGTGGGCTTTTGGTTTTGAATGGTTTTCGCAATGCAGTCTTCTTAGATGCGTTAAGTTTTCGCTGCGATACTTTTCGTCTTTAACGCGTGTTCGCCTTTTTCAGCCGTGAGTGAAGTTGTTTTCGCTTTTTTATAAATAAGGCAAAACGAAGCCCAAATGGCGCTATTTTCACTGCGATGTGCTGGCTAATTATTTGGCGAAAAAGACAATCCTTTATAAATATGCCCCTAAAAATACCCTTGAAATACGAGCTTTCACGTATTTTCGGGAATTTTCGAAATTACGGGTTTTTAGTATTTTCGAAAATATATATTTTCGAAAATACAAGTAATCCTCGTAAATTCGAATATTTTCGAAAATACGTATGTAAGGAATTAAGAGAAATCCTTGTATTTTCGAAATACAAATGCGAATCGGAAGTTCGGAAGGCGGAAAATCCGGAAAAAACCCGCCGTTCGCGAACGGGATAAATCCGCGGCGGATCTGGGTTCGGATCCGCGAACCGGCCATCCCTAATTGTAAGGTTTTAATAGGGTCACCCAGGTACATTGGGGACAGAGGTGCCTCAAATGTTGTATTAGAATTTTTCACCAGCACAACTTACAATCATTCTGCCGTCGTTCTCAAACCTTTTCAGACCGGGGGGAGTACTTGGCAATGGACACCTGTGTTCTTAAGGGAAACTAAACCGGTAATTTAATGTACCTTATGGGCAGTTCACCCTTAAAACAAGAATCTGTTTATCAATTGTCTGCCCACAACCCAACCGCTACTTTACCAGTTATTACATGCATTTGTAACCAGATACTTTAGCATAAGTTATTTCTGTTCTGGCAAAAGTTTCTGCCGCCCCCTCTTCTGCTCAATGAGCTTTTTATAAGCTTGAGCATGTGCAGAGGAGGCATGGAGGGAGGAGCCAGCTTACTCTGACAAATGAAAGCAATAATTAAACTTAAATATCTGGTAAGTAAATGCATCTAAAAATGTGCTGAATATATCTGTTGGGCTTGGGGGAGGTAAAGGACATGAGACCAGTTTTTTTGTTTTAAGGGTGGACATGCCCTTTAATTTACCTTCTATCCACCTCCTGTAAATAATAGAATGCCTGGGTTAAGGAGTTAAACTTACCTGGCGCTCTCCCTCAGCTTCTCACCACCAGATGGGGCAATGTCTAGATCGTGCTCCTATCTTATAATAAAGATAGGCGCGCGATTATAATACATTTTTATAAATAAAATGTAATAATTGCAAAACGCAGCAAAAATCCGCTAGTGTGGCTCATCGTAACTCATTCTCATCCTTCATCCCAAGAACACGTTCCCTCTTTTCTAATCTATTCCTGGTCTCGTTACCTGTCGGACTCCCTGAGGCTATGAGACTCTCTCTAGGTGACTCACCTGTAGGGCCAATGACCTAGAATGTGAACATTCTTTTCTACACCTGTAATCTTATTGTGTGACATCTCACCCTGCATTTCTTTCTTTAACAGCAGTGGCAGTTCCATTGATACCAATACAACCTGTCCTGTTTCCCCTTTCTGATCCTCTGGTTAGCAGTTGTCAGTCATGGATATAACAGTGGATTTCACACCAATGACTGAATTCTAGTTTCCTCCTCTGAGCATGTGCAAGGTGATAATGAGGTCAGAAGCTTAGGAGGAGGCGGAAACCTTGTGAGAGTCAGAGGGAAGGGGGAAAGAGCATTTCACTGTATAAAAAGGTTAGTTCTACATCTGTTAACTTTCATTTATTAATAGTATTGGGGTCTTCCTGGCAAGAAAACACATGGTATGATAAGATCTTACATCTAAAGGGTGCCATAGACTCCGAATCTCCTAGGCTCAGTGGGAGGTCAAAAATATGGTTTCGAGTGGGCGAGACTGTTCTGTACAACCCAAACACTATTTATGTGGGTCTCAAGGTGGGTGCACTCACAACAAAGATAAAGGGCCGATACCATCAGTACCAGTAATGGACATTATTGGACCTTTATCATTAACATGTGCAACGCATTTGTGAGCGCTCCTCGGGATTATTTAGAAATGCCTGAAAATTTCTTCTTGGTTGTGGTCGTCTTCCTGTACTAAAAGTATAGGGAGTCAGCCACGTCAAGTCTGCAGTCGCGAGCAGTTACCCTAAGTTTATATAGGGAGAACACGTGAGACTGTGAGTAACGAGATCATTAGAAAATGACAGACAGAATCTGCAAGATTTTTAAAGATCGTGCAAGTGTGAGCCCAGCTTTGTATATTTGTATATTTTATACCTGTCATGTTTGGTGTCTATCAACGGTTAATTCATGACAATAACTAATTTAGTGATTCCAGTTGGTAGCACCTTGGACCATGGAGATATGGATTTATCCATGATGAATGGCATTGCAGGTGTGTTTCCAAAGATAATCAAACATCTGACACACCCTCAGTCCAACCTATACCTGGCGATTGGTTGGGGGAATAATTTCCCCCTCTTTTGCTTGGGCGTAGATAAGGAGCCATAGAACGAGAGCTGCCAATTAATATCTAGTGGATTACAGCGAGGTACCTTTATGGAGCCAAGGAAATTATTATCATCAATGGCTTAATCATTTAATCTGGACTATGGACATTCACAATTTTATAAGTATTTCCAATGTCGTCCTTTTATTTTTGTGTTGTCTATTTATATGTCTGTGTTATAATATTCACTGGAAATCCTAGTGCATGTTTTATCTTATTTTTATCCTTGTTTATTGTCCTCTAGTGAGACACTACGTATTATAGTCATTGTATTATAGACACTGTATTATAGTCAATGTATTAGAGTCACTGTATTATAGTCACTGGAATAGACACTGTATTATAGTCACTGTATTATAGTCACTGTATATAGACACTGTATATAGTCACTGTATTATAGACACTGTATTATAGTCACTGTATTAGAGTCACTGTATTATATCCTGTATTAAGTATTGTATATAGCACTGTATTAAAGTCACTGTATTATAGTCACTGTATTAGAGTTACTGTATTATAGTCACTGTATTATAGTTATTGTATTATAGTCATTGTATTATAGTCACTGTATTATAGTCACTGTATTATAGTCACTGTATTATAGTCCACTGTATTATAGTCATTGTATTATAGTCATTGTATTATAGACATTGTATTATAGTCACTTTATTAGTAATTGTATCATAGTCACTGTATATAGTCACTGTATTATAGTCACTGTATTTAGTCACTGTATTATAGTCACTGTATTATGACATTGTATTATAGTCACTGTATTATAGTCACTGTATTATAGTCACTGTATTAGAGTCACTGTATTATAGTCATGTATTATAGTTATGTTTATTATAGTCATTGTATTATAGTCACTGTATTATGTCACTGTATTAAAGTCACTATATTATAGTCATTGTATTTAGACATGTATTATAGTCACTGTATTATAGTAATTGTTCATAGTCTGTATTATAGTCACTGTATTATAGTCACTGTATTATAGTCAATGTATATGTCATTGTATTATAGACATTGATTATAGCACGTATTATAGTTACTGTATTATAGTCACTGATGATAGTCACTGTATATAAGTCACTGTATTATAGTCATTATTATAGACACTGTATTATAGTCACTGTATTATAGTCATTGATTTTAGACATTCATTATTAGTCACTGTATTATAGTCAGTATTATAGTCACTGTATTAAGTCACTGTATTATGTCATGTATAGTCATTGTATTATAGACATTGTATTATGTCACTGTATTATAGTTATTGTATTATAGACATTGTTATTATAGACATGGTATTATAGCACTGTATTATAGTCAATGTAGTATAGTCACTGTATTACAGTCACTGTATTATATTCACTGTATTATAGTCCCTGTATTAAAGACATTGTATTATAGACACTAGATTATAGTCCCTGTATTACAGTCACTGTATTATAGACACTGTATTTAGTCTCTGTATTATATTATGGTATTATGGAATTGTATTATAGTCACTGTATAGTATTGTATAAGACATTTATTATAGCACTGTATTAGTCACTGTATTATCACTGTATTACAGTCACTGTATTAATTCACTGTAATAGCCTGTATTAAAGAATGTATTATAGACATTAGATTATAGTCCTGTATTATAGTCACTGATTATACACTGTTATAGTCCCTGTATTATAGACACTGTATTATATTCACTGTATTATAGTCACTGTATTATAGTCACTGTATTATAGTCACTGTATTATAGTCACTGTATTATAGTCACTGTATTATAGTCACTGTACTATAGTCCCTGTACTATAGACACTGTATTATAGTCCTATTTATAATCACTGTATCTGTATTAGTCACTGTATTATAGTCACTGTATGATAATGTCACGTATTATAGTCACTGTATTATAGTCACTGTATTATAGTCACCTGTATTATAGTCCACTGTTATTATAGTCCACTGTATTATAGACACTGTATTTAGTCACTGTATTATAGTCATGTATTATAATCACGTATTATAGCACTGTATATAGTCACTGATTATAGCACTGTATTATAGACACTGTATATATCACTGTATAAGTCACTGTATATAGTCACTGTATTATAGTCACTGATTATAGACCTGTATTTAGTCACTGTTATAGTCACTGTAGTATTTTATAGACACTGTATTATAGTCACTGTATTATAGCACTGTATTATAGTCACGTTATTATAGACACGTATTATAGTCACTGTATTATAGTCACTGTATTATAGACACTGTATTATAGTCACTGTATTATAGTCAACTGTATTATAGTCACTGTATTTATAGACACGTATTATAGTCACTGTATTTAGTCAATGTATTATAATCACATGTATTATAGTCACTGTTTTAGTCACTGTATTATAGTCACTGTATTATAATCACATGTATAAGTCACTGTATTATAGTCACTGTATATAATCACTGATTATAGTTATGGTATTATAGACATTGTATTTAGTGTTATTTTCCTGCCTGAGTGATACAGATATTTAGTATTATTTCAGATCTATAGCCATTAAGGCTGGTATCTTTTCCACAGCCATTAGTAAGTGGGTGATGGTAGTATTTAGATACCCCTGGTAATATTGTATTGACTACACAAGTTTCAGGGTTTAACCCGGTGAGCTAGGAAAGCTCTCTTTGGTTTGAGGTTGAGAATTGTAGTCCGTCACAGGGTGGAATTAAACATGGTCACCCCACTGGGCCTTTCTACAAGATCATGTCTTATTACTGATCAATGGTTTCATTTGTAGAAAAAGCAAGAAAATAACTAAAACTGCAGAAATTTTCGTTACAATTCGTTACCGTGCCTGAAACCAACATGTAGGTCGGTACAATGAATTCGTATTCATATTGGGTTTTTTCTTTTGGTTCCTGTATGTTTTGGAAAGAGTCCAACGCTGTGTAACAGAATATAGCACCTACACAGTTCAATGGTGAATGGTTACAGTAACAGATCGTGGGGACAGAAAAAGGAACAGAATGAATGAATTGAGAGGTGGAAGCTTCCTTGTGGCCCTTTACTCTGATGTGAAACTCCCAAATACAAATGTCCTGTGATTGAAAGATAAATAAAAAAAAACATAAAACCCACAGCTCATGACCTCTGAAGATTTCCCTTTCTGTCTAGCTATATAACGGGCGTACATCTCAGCACATTGTAAACTGTCTAAGCCCCAGGAGTTGCTCTGCACTGTTTGTCGGAGTCTTAGGAGGTAAGAGATTTTAACCCTACTGCTTTAACATAGAAATCGGTTTTGACCAGGAGATGGAATGTATTAACCATAGATGGCAAATAGCAGCCCTGTAGATATTTGAATGCTGCAACTCCCAGCATTCTTGGTCGTAGGGTCTACAGGTGCTCAGAGTATGTGTTGTGTGCTTTTTGGTGATCATTTTGCAAGAAAAATTTATTAACTTAAGGTAAATAATCGTCCAAATCCAAATAACGCTTATAGTTTGAAATCTGAGAGATGTGGACTAACCTGTTATGCAGCAAAATGTTTTATATCCCCCTTCCCTCTGCCTCCTCTTGGTATAGTATAGATGGTAGTATAGTATATAGTATAGTATAGTATGGTAGTATAGTATAGCATATTAGTTATAGTAAGTATGGTAGTTAGTGATATTAGTACTGTATAGTTGGTAGATAGTATAGTAAATATAGTATGTATAAAGTGAGTAGTATATTAGTAATAGTATAGTATGGTAGTCATTATAGTATATTTTTTTTTTTATTAGTAAGTATGGTGATAGTAGCTATAGTATATTAGTATATAGTCTATAGTATGGTAGTATAGTATAGCATATTAGTATAGTATAGTATGGTAGTAGTATAGTTAGCTATTAGTATAGTATAGTATGTGTATATCTGTTAGTATAGTATAGCATATTATACTGT
>JAACNH010002592.1:2500-17142 GCA_019447015.1 Hymenochirus boettgeri
AGACGGAAGGGTTAATGAGAAGGTGGGTGATATCTCCCTGGATCAGGGTCAGTAAGTGGCCAATAGGAATGATCCATATACAGGGGGGAGCAGTGTGGCAGCTCCAGCAGTAGGTTCTGTGTCCCCTCCCCCTCTCACCTGGACCGAAACCATCAGGATCCAGATCCACCCACGGGGCGAATGGATCAGTCCGGAACCGGGACCGACACCAGCAGGAGAATGGACCGGGAGACAGACGACCAGGACCGGAGAAGCGCAGAGGGAAACGGCCAAGGAAGACGGGGCAGGAACGAACGGGCGAAGGGCAAGGGGGGAAGGGAGAGGAACAACCGACGGGGAGGGAGACACGGGGAAGACGGACCGCGCCAGGAGGAGAGCACCCAGGAGAGAAACACCCAGAGAGGAAGACACCCCAGAAGGGAAGAGCACCCCAGGGAGGAGAGAGCCACCAGGGGGAGAGAGCACCAGGAGGAATGAGCACCAGGAGAAGAGAGCAAGCGATAGACACCCCGGAGAGAGAGACCAGGAGAGCACCAAAGAACACCCCAGAATGAAGATGAGACCAAGTGAGAGATGCACCCAGAGGAGAGAACCGAGAGCGATAAGCACCCCCAGAAGGAGAGAGCACCCCAGAGAGGAGTAGAGAGCACCCCAGGAGAGAGAAGCAAACAGGGAGAGGAAGAGCACCAGGAGAGGAAGGCACCCAGGAGATGAGAGAAGCACCCCAGGGGGGAGAGAAGCACCCGAGCCGCAGGAGAGGAGAGAGCACCCAGGGAGAGAGAGAGAGCACCAGGAGGAGTGAGAGAGCACCCCAGGAGAGGAGAGAGACACCCCAGGTAGGGGAGAGAGGACCCCAGGAGGAGAGGAGCCCAGGAGAGAGAGCACCACCAGGGAGGAGAGAGAGCACCCCAGGAGGATGAGAGAGCACCCCAGGAGAGGAGAGAGGCACCCCCAGGAGGAGAACCAGGTGAGAGAGCACCCAAGGGGGAGAGGGAGGAGAGAGCACCCAGAGAGGAGAGAGCACCCCCAAGGAGAGGGGAGAGCACCCCCCCCAGGAGAGAGAGAGAGAACCCCAGGAGAGGAAAGAGCACCCCAGGAGAGAGAGAGCACGCCAGGAGGGAAGAGCACCCAGGAGAGGAGAGGAGCACCCCAGGAGAGAGGAGAGAGAAGCACCCAGGAGAGGAGAGAGCACCCCAGGAGGAGGAGAGAGCACCCAGGGAGAGGAAGAGCACCCCAGAGGGGAGGCACCCAGGAGAGGAGAGAGCACCCCAGGAGAGGAGAGAGCACCCAGGAGAGGAGAGAGCACCCGCAGAGAGGAGAAGAGAGCACCCCAGGAAGGAGAGAGCACCCCAGGAGAGGAGAGAAGCACCCCCCAGGAGAGGAGAGAGCACCCAGTAGAGAGAGGAGACGGAAGAGAGCACCCCAGGAGAGGAGAGAGCACTCAGGAGAGAGAGCACCCCAGGGAGGAGACACCCGGGGGAGAGGAGAGAGCACCCCAGGAGAGGGAGATAGCACCCGAGGAGGGCAGGAGAGAGAGGCACCCCAGGAGAGGAGAGAGCACCCCAGGAGAGGAGAGGGAGCACCCCAGGAGAGGAGAGAGCACCAGAGCAGAAACACCCCAGGGGAGGAGAGGGCACCCCCCAGGAGAGAGAGAGAGCACCCAGGAGAGGAGAGAGAGCACCCCAGGAGAGGAGGAGAGCAAACCCGCAGGAAGGAGAGAGCACCCCGCAGGAGGGAGGAGAGAGCACCCAGGAGAGGAGAGAGCACCCCCCCGAGAGAGAGCGCCCCGCAGGAGAGAGCACCCAGGAGAGGAGAGAGCACCCAGGAGAGGAGAGAGCACCCAGCAGGAGAGGAGAGAGCACCCAGGAGAGAGAGAGCACCCCCAGGAGAGGAGAGAGCACGGAGAGAGCGAGCACCAGGAGAGGGGAGGAGCACCCCACAGGAGAGGAGAGAGCACCCCCAGGAGAGGAGAGAGCAGCACCAGGAGAGGAGAGAGCACCCAGGAGAGGAGAGAGCACCCCAGGAGAGGAGAGAGCCCCCCAGGAGAGGAGAGAGCACCCCAGGAGAGGGGAGCACCCCCGGAGAGGAGAGAGCAACCCAGGAGAGGAGAGAGCACCCAGGGGGAGGAGAGAGAGCACCCCCAGGAGAGGGGGGAGAGAGCACCCCAGGAGACCCGAGAGAGACCCCAGGGAGAGGAGCACCCCCAGGGAGAGGAGGAGCACCCCCAGGAGAGAGGAGAGAGCACCCAGAGAGGAGAGAGCACCCCCAGGAGAGGGAGAGAGCACCCGGAGAGGAGAGAGACACCCAGGAGAGGAGAGAGCACCCCAGGAGAGGAGAGAGCACCCCAGAGAGAGAGAGCACCCAGGAGAGGAGAGAGCACCCCCAGGGAGCGGAGAGAGCACCCAGAGGGAGAGAGCGGAGAAGACCCCAGGAGAGGAGAGAGCACCCCCAGGAAGGAGAGAGCACCCCAGAGAGAGCAGAGGAGAGCACACCCAGCAGGAAGGAGAGAGCACCCCAGGAGGAGAGAGCACCCCAGGAGAGAGATAGAGCACCCCCGGAGAGGAGAGAGCACCCCAGGAGAGGAGGAGAGCACCCCCAGGAGAGGAGAGACACCCCAGGAGAGGAGAGAGACCCCAGAGAGGAGAGAGAGCACCAAGGAGAGGAGAGAGCACCCCAGGAGAGAGAGAGCCACCGAGAGCACCCCAGGAGAGGGAGAGAGCACCCAGGGAGAGGAGAGAGCACCCACAGGAGAGGAGAGAGCACCCAGGAGAGGAGAGAGCACCCCAGGAGAGGAGAGAGCACCCCCGGAGAGGAGAGAGACCCAGGAGAGGAGAGAGCACCAGGAGAGGAGAGAGCACCCCAGGGAGAGGAGAAGCACCCCCAAGGAGAGGAGAGAGCACCCCAGGAGAGGAGGAGAGCACCCCAGGAGAGGAGGAGAGCACCACCAGGAGAGAGAGAGAGAGCAACCCCAGGAGAGGAGAGAGCATGAGAGCACCCCAGGAGAGAGAGAGCACCCAGGAGAGGAGAGAGCACCCCAGGAGAGGAGAGAGCACCAGGAGAGGGAGAGAGCAAACACCAGGAGAGGAGAGAGCACCCCAGAGAGGAGAGAGCACCAAGCGAGAGGAGAGAGGCACCCAGGAGAGAGAGAGCCACCCCAGGAGAGAGAGAGAGCCCCCCAAGGAGAGGAGAGAAGCACCCGGAGAGGAGAGAGCACCCCAGGAGAGGAGAGAGAGCCCACCAGGAGAGGAGAGAGCACCCCAGGAGAGGGAGAGAGGAACCCCCAGGAGAGGAGAGAGAGCACCCCGGAGAGAGAGAGCACCCAGGAGAGGAGAGAGCACCCCAGGGGAGGAGAGAGACCCAGGAGAGGAGAGAGCAGGCCAAGGAGAGAGACAGCACCCCAGAGGAGGAGAGCACCCAGGGAGAGGAGAGAGCACCCCCAGGAGAGGAGAGAGCCACCCAGGAGAGGAGGAAGAGGCACCCAGAGAGGAGAGAGACACCAGGAGAGGAGAGAGCACCCCGGAAGGAGAGGGAGAGAGCACCCCAGAGCGGAGGAGAGAGAGCACCCCAGGAGAGGAGAGAGCACCCAGAGAGAGAGCCCCAGGGAGGAGAGCACCCCAGGAGGAGAGAGCACCAAGCGAGCAGAGCACCCAAGGCAGAGGAGGAGAGCAACCAGGAGAGGGAGAGAGCACCCAGGGAGAGGAGAGAGCACCCAGGAGAGGAGAGAGCACCCCAGGAGAGGAGAGAGCACCCAGGAGAGGAGAGAGCACCCCAGGAGAGGAGAGAGCACCAGGGGAGAGAGCACCCCGGAGAGGAGAGAGCACCCAGGAGAGTGAGAGAGCACCAAGGAGAGGAGAG
Organism: Hymenochirus boettgeri; assembly: GCA_019447015.1. Lineage (NCBI taxonomy): Eukaryota > Metazoa > Chordata > Amphibia > Anura > Pipidae > Hymenochirus > Hymenochirus boettgeri. Next base: position 6,356 of record JAACNH010002592.1, read on the forward strand.
AGCACCCCAGGAGAGAGGAGCACCAGGAGAGGAGAGAGCACCCAGGAGAGGAGAGAGCACCCAGGAGAGGAGAGCGCACCCAGGCAGTAGAGGAGAGAGCACCCAGGAGAGGAGAGAGCACCCCAGAGAGGAGAGCAGAGAGAGGAGAGAGCACCCCGGGAGAGAGCAGAGAGCACCCAGAGAGGAGAGAGCACCCCAGGAAGACCCAGGAGAGAGAGCACCCCCATTAGGAGGAGAGAGAGCACCCCAGGAGGAGGAGAGAGCACCCCAGGAGAAGGAGAGAGACACCAGGAAGGGAGAGAGCACAGCAGGAGAGAGAGAGCACCCAGGAGGAGGAGGAGGGGCACCCCCAGGGAGGGAGAGAGCACCGCAACCAGGAGAGGAGAGAGAGCACCCCAGGAGAGGAGAGAGCACCCCAGGAGAGGAGAGAGCACCCCCAGAGAGGAGAGGAGAGAGCACCCCAGGAGAGGAGAGAGCACCCCCGGAGAGAGAGGCACGCAGGAGAGGGAAGAGCCCAGAGAGAGAGGCACACCAGGAGATGGAGAGAGCACCCCGGAGGGAGGGAGGAGAGAGAGGAGAGCACCCCAGGAGAGAGAGAGAGCACCCCAGGAGAGGAGAGAGCACCCCCAGGAGAGGAGAGAGCACCCGCAGGAGAGGAGAGAGCACCCGAGGAGAGGAGAGAGGCACCGAGAGGAGAGAGAACCCCAGGAGAGAGAGAGCAAACAGGAGAGGAGAGAGCACCCAGGAGAGGAGGGAAGTCACCCCCAGGAGAGGAGAGAGAGAACGCCAGAGAGGAGGAGAGAGCACCCGAGGAGAGAGCCCCAGGAGAGGAGAGAGCACCCGCAGGAGAGGAGAGAGCACCCGAGGAGGAGAGAGAGAGCACCCCAGGAGAGGAGAGAGCACCCAGGGAGAGGAGAGAGCACCCAGGAGAGGAGAGAGCACCAGAGAGGAGAGAGCACCCCAGGAGGGGAGAGATCACCCCCATTATATTAATATATATCACCCATATTTATTCCCCTTATATTATATCCACCTCATTATTATATCACCCCTCTATTATATTATATTAAAATATCACCCCATATATATATATATCATCCCATTATATTATATATATCATCCCCATTTATATTATATATCACCCCATTATATTATATATCACACCCATTATATTATATATAACCACCAAATTAAATTAAATATCACCCTCATTATATTATATATATATCACCCACTTATATTATATATCACCCCATTATATTATATATCACCCATATATTATAATCACCCCTTTATATTTCTATACCACCCATTATATTATATATACACCCCCATTATATTATATATCATCCCCCATTATATTAATATATACCCCTTATATTATATATCACCCATTATCATTATATATATCACCCATTATATTATATATATATCACCCCCATATATTATATATCACCCCCATTATATTATATATCACCCCAATTATATTATATATATCACCCCCCATTATATTATATATCACCCCATTATATATTATCACCCTTATATTATATATCACCCCATTATATTATATATTCACCCTATTATATTATATATATCACCCCCATTATATTAATATCCCCCCATTATATTATATATATCACCCCCATTATAATTATATATCACCCCCATTATATTATATATAATCACCCCATTATATTATATATATCACCCCCATATATTTATATATCACCACCCATTATATTATATATCACCCCCATTATATTATATACACCCCCATTATTTATATATTCACCCCCATTATATTATATATCACCCCATTATATTATATATCACCCCCATTATATTATATTATCACCCCCATTTATATACATTATCACCCATTATATTATATATCCCCCATTATATTATATATCACCCCCATATTATATATATCACCCCCATTATATTATATATCACCCCCGATATATATTATATATCACCCCCATTATATTATTATATCACCCCCATTATATATATCACCCCCATTATCATTATTTAGTATCCACCCATTATATTATATATCACCCCATTATATTATAATCACCCCCATTATATTATATATATCACCCCCATTATATATCACCCCCGTTATATATAATATCACCCCCGTTATATATTTCCACCCCGTTATATATATCACCCCCGTTATATATATCACCCCGTTATATATATATCACCCCCATTATATTATATATCACCCATTATTTATATAGCACCCTAATTATATATCACCCCAATGAATTATATATCACCCCATTATATTATATATCCCCCCATATATTATATATCCCCCCATTATATTATATAGCCCCCCATTATATTAATATCACCCCCATTATATATAATTACCCCATTATATTATATATCACCCTCATTATATATATATCACACTCATTATATTATATATATCACCCCATTATATATTCAATCAGCCCCACATTATATATATCAATCAATACCCATATATATACATCCATATACTCCATAGCCCACATTATATATATCACATCAATAACCCCACATTATATATATCAATCAATATCCCCATATTATATATATCAATAAATATCCCCACATTATATATATCAATCAATATCCCACATTAGAATATCAATCAATATCCCCACTATTATATCAAATATCCACATCATTACATAAACCCCAACATTATATTTCAATCAATTTCCCACACTATTCATTATATCCACATATAAAGTCACTAATAAGTCAATATCCATATATTCCATCAATCCCTACATTATATATATCAATCAATAACCCCACATTATATATATCAATAACACTCATCCCACACATTATATATCAATCAAATCCCACATTATAGTATATCAATCAATATTCCCCACTTATATATATCAATCAATATCCCTACATTATATATATCAAATCAATTAATCCCTGACTATGATATATATCAATCAATATCCCTACTTATATGCTTCAAATCAATATCCCCACATTATATTTATCAATCAATATCCCTACATTACATATATATAAATCAATATCCCCACATTATTATATCAATCAATAACCCCACATTATATATATCAATCAATAACCCCACATTATATATATCAATCCAATATCCCACATTAGTATATATCAATCAATATCCCCCACAATTATATATATCAATCAATATCCCCACATTATATATTCAATCACTAACCTCACAGTATATATATCAATCAATATCCCCACAGTATATATCAATCAATACCCCACATATATATATCATCAATATCCCCACCAATATATATCAATCAATATCCCCACATTATATATATCAATCAATATCCCCAATTATATATATCAATCAATATCCACATTATATATATTCAATCAATATCCCCACATTATATATATCAATCATATCCCACCTTATATATATCAATCAATATCACCATCATAATATACAATCAATATCCCCACATTATATATATCAATCAATATCCCCACCATTATATACTATATCAATCTAAATAACCCCACATTATATATATCAATCAATATCCCCACATTATATATATCAATTACACACCCATTATATAGAAAGGGGGGGTGTAAAATTGTAATAATGTTCCCAGAGCAAGTAATTATAATTACACTGCCAACCTCCCTCTCCACTGCTGCCTCTTTCCATTCATGAGCAGCAGCAGTAGAGGCTGGACCGGTAATGGCAGTTAGCCATTGGCCGTGACTGAGTACCTTACCAGGAAGTAGCAGAGAGACGTGGAGGTTGTAAGTACAAATACTCAATATTTCGGTCAATTGGGTCGAAGTATTGTCAACTGTATCATCCAATACGTTTATAGCCACTGGTAGAGATGCAAAGATCTGCTTATCTTTAGTGCATGGTGCAGGTATTCACTGTTCTTGTATAGAGAGGGCTTTCCCGACTGGGGTGACAATGGGGGTCTTCTGGATAAAGAATGAAATCTTGATGGTGATTCCCCGACTAGGGTGACAATGGGGGTCTTCTGGGTAAAGAATGAAATCTTGGTGGTGATTTCCCAACTAGGGTGACAATTGGGGTCTTCTGGATAAGGAATGAAATCTTGGTGGTGATTCCCCGACTAGGATGACAATGGGGGTCTTCTGGATAAAGAATGAAATCTTGATGGTGATTCCCCGACTAGGGTGACAATGGGGGTCTTCTGGGTAAAGAATGAAATCTTGGTGTTGAATTCCCGACTAGGGTGACAATGGGGGTCTTCTGGATAAAGAATGAAATCTTGGTGATGATTTCCCGACTGTGGTGACAATGGGGGTCTTGTGGGTAAGGAATGAAATCTTGGTGATGATTCCCTGACTAGGGGGACAATGGGGGTCTTCTGGGTAAAGAATGAAATCTTGGTGGTGATTCTCCGACTAGGGTGACAATGGGGGTCTTCTGGGTAAAGAATTAAATCTTGGGGGTTATTCTCCTGACTAGGGTGACAATGGGGGTCTTCTGGGTAAAGAATTAAATCTTGATGGTGATTCCCCGACTAGGGTGACAATGGGGATCTTCTGGGTAGAGAATGAAATCTTGGTTGTGATTCTCCGACTAGGGTGACAATGGGGGTCTTCTGGGTAGAGAATGAAATGTCGATGGTGATTCCCTGACTAGGGGGACAATGGGGGTCTTCTGGGTAAAGAATGAAATCTTGGTGGCGATTCTCCGACTAGGGTGACAATGGGGGTCTTCTGGGTAAAGAATGAAATGTCGATGGTGATTCCCTGACTAGGGGGACAATGGGGGTCTTCTGGATAAAGAATGAAATCTTGATGGTGATTTTGTTGGATTTCTCTGCAGGTTCTCGGGATGAGGAGGAGAAGTCGTTGATGTGCACAGAGCCAGGCATTGAAGAAACCCAAGCGGAATACGACACCGTTATCATCTCTGGAGAAGGTCACGAGCTGGCGGGTTCCAGTGCTGGAGACTTTGGTTTAAATGGCTCTGAGAATACTTCTAACAAAGGTGGGCAGTGCCAGCTCAGCATATTGTCGGTTTGTGGGCCTGTTCCAGACCCCTCTGGAGGATGTTACCCAACGTTTAGTGCAGGGGTTCCGCAGGGTCCGGGATATTTGTCTGCAACAGAACAGTTCCATCGGGTTAATCTTAAGCTGGGGAGCAGCTTTCCACCCACGGCACCTCTTCCTCGCCGATCCGCTCGATGTGCCGCCTCCTGTCGCATTCCCACATTCATATATGACACAGGGAACACGGGAGACAGACAGAGGGCTAAGTGCCCATCAGATGCCCCTGAGGAACCCGGAGCACCCAGTAAGAAGAAAAGTCGTACACTGTACAATATGGGTGAGATGTGGCTCCTCCTTGTTATCCTTGTCTCCGTGTCTGTCTGTGTATTGTCTGTGTCTGTCTGTGTATTGTCCGTGTCTGTCTGTGTATTGTCCGTGTCTGTCTTTGTATTGTCCGTGTCTGTCTGTGTATTCCTGTTGTCTGTATGGTTATTGTCCGTCTGTCTGTCTGCGTATTGTCCGTGTCTGTCTGCGTATTGTCCGTGTCTGTCTGCGTATTGTCCGTTGTCTGTCTGCGTATTGTCCGTGTCTGTCTGCGTATTGTCGTGTGTCTGCGTATTGTCGTGTCCGTCTGCGTATTGTCCGTGTCCGTCTGCGTATTGTCCGTTGTCGGTTGCGTATTGTCCGTGTCGGTCTGCGTATTGTCCGTGTCTGTCTTTGTATTGTCCGTGTCTGTCTGCGTATTGTCCGTGTCGGTCTGCGTATTGTCCGTGCGGTCTGCGTATTGTCCGTGTGCGGTCTGCGTATTGTCCGTGGCGGTCTGCGTATTGTCCGTGTCGGTCTGCGTATTGTCCGTGTCGGTCTGCGTATGTCCGTGTCTGTCTGCGTATTGTCCGTGTCTGTCTGCGTATTGTCGTGTCTGTCTGCGTATTTTCCGTGTCTGTCTGCGTATTGTCCTGTGTCTGCGTATTGTCGCTATGTTCTGTCTGCGTGTGTCGTGTCTGTCGCGTATGTCCGGTCTGTCTGCGTATTGTCCTGTGTCTGTCTGCGTATTGTCCGTGTCTGTCTGCGTATTGTCCGTGTCTGTCTGCGTATTTTCCGGTCTGTCTGGTATTGTTCGTGTCTGTCTGCGTATCGTCCGTGTCTGTCTGCGTATCGTCGTGTCTGTCTGCGTATCGTCCGTGTCTGTCTGCGTATCGTCCGTGTCTGCGTATTGTCCGTGTCTGTCTGCGTATGTCCGTGTCTGTCTGCGTATTGTCCGTGTCTGTCTGCGTATTTTCCGTGTCTGTCTGTGGTATTGTCCGTGTTTGTCTGCGTATCGTCCGTGTCTGTCTGCGTATCGTCCGTGTCTGTCTGCGTATCGTCCGTGTCTGTCTGCGTATCGTCCGTGTATGCGTCGTGTCTGTCTGCGTATCGTCCGTGTCTGTCTGCGTATTGTCCGTGTCGTTGCGTATTGTCGTGTCTGTCTGCGTATTGTCCGTGTCTGTCTGCGTATTGTCCGTGTCTGTCTGGTATTGTCCGTGTCTGCGTATTGTCGTGTTGCGTATTGTCCGTGTCTGCGTATTGTCCGTGTCTGCGTATTGTCCGTGTCTCTCTGCGTATTGTCCGTGTCTGTCTGCGTATTGTCCGTGTCTGCGTATTGTCCGTGTCTGTCTGCGTATTGTCCGTGTCTCTCTGCGTATTGTCCGTGTCTGTCGCGTATTGTCGTGTCTGTCTGCGTATTGTCCTTGTCTGCGTATTGTCCGTGTCTGTCTGCGTATGGTCCGTGTCTGTCTGCGTATTGTCCGTGTCTGTCTGCGTATTGTCCGTGTTGCTGCGTATTGTCCGTGTCTCTCTGCGTATTGTCAGTGTCTCTCTGCGTATTGTCGTGTTCTGTCTGCGTATTGTCCGTGTCTGTCTGCGTATTGTCCGTGTCTGTCTGCGTATTGTCCGTGTTTGTCCATGTTTCTTCATGTCCAATTCCCATGTTTGTTCTAATCACAGACCAGTTACGGAACTGGAGGAGAGAATGTTCACGGACGATCATTATCCGGACAGTGAGAAGAGACGTGAGATGCACAGATCATCGGGGTAACCCCACAAAGGATAATGGTGATTTGGTTTATCATCACACACCTATGTGTAGTGCGGCGTGTAGATATATTGTTACATATGGCGACATGTGTCTATTTTCAGGTCTGGTTTCAGAATCGTCGAGCTAAATGGCGCAAAGGGAGAAATCGTCCCTGAAAGGAGGAAGGAAATCCCTCCAATGATGGGGATGTCTCGCCCGGACAATGCGGTTCTCACTGTCGGACCCCTCTCTTCCGATCCTGAAACTCTCTCCCTAACCGGCTCCTGGATTATACGGCAGTGCGGAGATTTCAGGAGTCAGGAAGGGGTCAGTCGGGGGAGGGAGTGGAGTCCTGGGGAATCTTACACATGATTGGCCCAGAGATATTAAATGAGAATCGAATCAGCCAAGTTACAATTGTTTGTTGGTGATGCTCCGCCTTTTCCCCCATGATCCTTTGTTTTGTAACACCTCCCTGTTGGCCAAAACTTTAGTGGCCATGGGGCTTCCAGCAGCAAAAAGACCATGGAAATATAAGAATAAGGTTTGTTAACGTCATTAGCATTTCCCATTGAAGGTATTTATTATTCATTATTGATCTAATAATCAGTTATTCTCATTCTGATAGTTGGAGTGTCTCTTCCCATTATGCTGGTTAGGGCCACATGGTACAGAACCTCCCCTGACTGTCCTGTTACAGGTTCCCGATGCTCCTGGATCGATTCTGCAGCCACCACAGACCAACATGGGCTCTCGACTCAGTGCGTCCTCCAGTTCCACCAGTTCAGGTCAGTGGATCAGTTAGTACATCCCCCACGGTACTATCAATCCTGCCCACACGGGCTGTGAGCCATGTAACACACGGGCGGGTAGTCATGTAACACACGGGCGGGGTAGTCTGAACACACGTGCTGTAGGCCATGTAAACACACGGGGCGGTGCCATGAATACACGTGTGGCAGCGAAGCAACACACGGGGCGGTAGCCATGTAACACACGGGGCGGTAGCATGTAACACACGAGCGGAAGCCATGTAACACACGGGCTGTAGCCATGTAACACACGAGCGGTAGCCATGTAACCACACGGGCGGTAGTCATGTAACACACGGACTGTAGCCATGTAACACACGGGGCGGTAGCCATGTAACACACGGGGCGGTAGTCATGTAACACACGGGGCGGTAGCCATGTAATACACGGGCAGTAGCCATGTAACACACAGGGCGGTAGCCATATAACACACAGGGTTGTTTCCCACAACATAGAGACCCTGTGTTAATCATACTCTATGAAGACATCTCCTTCCTCCTGGATAGAGATGGTGAATTGCTAAAATGGTATTAAAGTCAATGGGAGAAAAAATCAGCACAGATCGGCCTTAATATAAGATAAAATAGGAACGGTAACTTACTGTACAAGCTACATCCGGTTTACCGGGCTTTGGGGGGTCCTGAAAACTCGAACTAGGACCCCCTGGTTCATATATTGTTATATGATTGGTTAATGATTGATCATGTGGTTGTTATATGATTGGTTAATGATTGATCGTATATTGTTATATGACTGGTTAATGATTGATTGATATTGATATGATGTGGTTAATGATTGATCATGTGATTGTTATATGATTGGTTAATGATTGATAGTATATTGTTATTGATTGGTTATGATTGATGGATCTTGTATATGATTGGTTAATGATTGATCTGTGATTGTTATATGAGTGGTATGATTGATTAGATATTGTAATGATTGGTTAATGATTGATTATATTGTTATATGTTGGTTAATGATGATCATGTGATTGTATATGATTGGTTAATGATTGATAGTATAGTTATATGATTGGTTTAATGATTGATCGATATTGTTATATGATTGGTTAATGATTGATCATGTGATGTTATATGATTTGGTATGATTGAGTATTTGTTATATGATTGGTAATGATTGATCGTATATTGTTATATGATTGGTTAATGATTGATCATGTGATTGTTATATGATTGGTTAATGATTGATAGTATATTGTTATATGATTGGTTAATGATTGATAGTATATTGTTATATGATGGTTAATGATTGATCGTATATTGTTATATGATGGTTAATGATTGAACGTATATTGTTATATGATTGGTTAATGATTGATCGTATATTGTTATATGATTGGTTAATGATTGATCATGTGATTGTTATATGATTGGTTAATGATTGATCGTTAGTGTTTATGTTGGTTAATGATTGTGATTGGATTGTTATATGATTGGTTAATGATTGATTATGTTATGTTATATGATTGGTTAATGATTGATCGTATATTGTTATAGATTGGTTAATGATTGATGTATATGTTATATGATTGGTAATGATTGATTGTATATTGTTATATGATTGGTTAATGATTGATGTATATTGTTATATGATTGGTTAATGATTGATCATGTGATTGTTTTTAGTGATTGGTTAATGATTGATCGTTATATTGTATATGACTGGTTAATGATTGATATATGTTATATGATTGGTAATGATGTATGTGATTGTATATGATTGGTTAATGATTGATGGATATTGTTATATTGATTGGTAATAGGATTGATTGTATATGTTATATGATTGGTTAATGATTGATTGTATATTGTTATATGATTGGTTAATGATTGATCGTATATTGTTATATGATTGGTTAATGATTGATAGATGATTGTTATATGATTGGTTAATTATTGATTGTATAGTGTATATGATTGGATGATTGATTGTGATTGTTATATGATTGGTTAATGATGATAGTATATTGTTATATGATTGGTTAAGATTGATTGTATATTGTATATGATGTAATGATTGATCGTATATTGGTATATGATTGGTTAAGATTGATCATGTGATTGTTATATGGCTGGTTAATGATTGATCGTATATTGTTATATGACTGGTTAATGATTGATCGTTAATTGTTATATGATGGTAATGATTGATATGTGATTGTATATGATTGGTTAATGATTGATAGTATATGTTATATGATTGGTTAATGATTGAAGTATATTGTTATATGACTGGTTAATGATGATGTATATTGTTTATGATGTGGTTATAAGTTGATCATGTGATTGTTATATGATTGGTTAATGATTGATCGTATTATTGTTATATGATGGTTAATGATTGATCGTATATTGTTATATGATGTTATGATTGATATGTATTTGTTATATGATTGGTAATTATTGATCATGTGATTGTTATATGATTGGTTAATGATTGATCGTATATTGTGATATGATGGTTAATTGATTGATTGTTATTGTATATGATTGGTTAATGATTGGTATGTGAATTGTATATGATTGGTAATGATTTTGGATCGTATATTGTTATATGATTGGTTAATGATTGATCGTTATTGTTATATGAATGGTTAATGATTGATCGTGTATTGTTATAGGATGGTTAATGATTGATCGTATATTTGTATAGTTGGTTGAATGATTGATCATGTGGTTGTTATATGATTGGTTAATGATTGATCGTATATTGTTATATGACTGGTTAATGATTGATTGTATATTGTTATGATTGGTTAATGATTGATCATGTGATTGTTATATGATTGGTTAATGATTGATAGTATATTGTTATATGATTGGTTAATGATTGATTGTATATTGTTATATGATTGGTTAATGATTGAT
>JAACNH010002592.1:17261-37664 GCA_019447015.1 Hymenochirus boettgeri
CATGTGATTGTTATGTATTGGTTAGCTATGTTGCTCGTAATTGTTCTATATGACTGGTTTTGATTGGTCGTATTGTATAGATGATGGTTAATGGAGTTGAACATGTGATTGTTATTGATGGTTAATGATTGATCTAGATTGTTTTAGACTGGTTAATTATTGAACGTTGATTGTATAACTGGTTAATGATTGATCGGATATGTTTATGATGGGTTAATGATGATATATGTTATGTTATATGATTGTTAATGATTTGATCGTATTTGGTTATATGACTGGTTAATGAGTTGCTCGTATATTGTTATATGACTGGTTATGATTGGATCGTATATGTTATATGTATTGGTTAATGATTGATCTGTGAATTGTTATATATTGGTTAATGAGTATCTGTATATTGTTATATGACTGGGTTAATGATTGTCTCTATATATTGTTTATTGATGGTTAATGATTGATCTGTGGTGTTATATGATGGTTATGATTGATGCGTATATTGTATAATGAAGGTTAATTATTGTCGTATTTGTTACTGACTTCAATGATTGATAGTATATTGTTATATGGGACTGGTTAATGATTGATCGTATATTGTTATATGATTGGTTATGAGTGATCATAGTGATTGATTATAGTTGATCATTGGTTCATGATTGGGATAGTATACATTGTATATTATGATTGGTAATGGATGATTGTATACTTGTAGATGGTCAATGTCGTAATGTGATGTTAATGATTGCGGTATTGTATAATTTTAATGATTGGTTAAGATGGATTGTGTTAATGACTGCTTAATGATACGTAATATTGTTTATATGATTGGTTAATGATGTATGGATTGTTATATTGTGTGTTAATGATGATCTATATGTTTTGAATGTTAAGGTCGTATATTGTTTATATGATTGGTATATGATTGATCATGTGATTGTTATATGAGATGGTTAATGATGATCGTATACATGATGATTGGTCATATGATGAATTTTATGAGTTAAGGATACATGGTAAGATGGTTATGATCATGTTTGTATATATGGTTAATGATTGATATGTGGTTTAAGGGTTAGATTTGATCATGTGATTGTTAATGATTGTTATGATTGATCGTATATATTGTTATATGATTGGTGTAATGATGATCATGTGATTGTTATATGATTGGTTAATGATTGCTCGGATATATTGTTATATGATTGGTTAATTGATTGATCGGATATATGTTATATGTGGTTAATGATCATCATGTGATTTGTTATATGATGGTTAATGATTGATTATGTGATTTGCATTAAAATAAATGTAACTGCCGACTATCTCTCCTCCATTGTTGGATATTTATTGGAGTTTCTTCTCCATTCCCATTCGGTTTGAATCTCCTAATGAAAGTTTTGCCTTGACAACTCCCAGGTAAATACCCCCCAACCTTTCCTAGCCCCCCACCACTGCGCCGATGCCCTCTCCATGTCCATGGCCTTCAATCCTAGTAGTCCACATGGTTGCCGACGTAATGTTGACACCTGAGAGCACCTGCACTCCGCCCCCGTCCTTGCGAGGGTGGACATCTTACCTACAACATCCAGAGTAGTGTGCATGTTTTTATCCTTTCCCATGATTAAGGTTGATGTATTGTAAAATAGACCATTTAAAAGGGTTTAACCTAAACCACTGTTCAGACATGCTCAGTGCCGAGGGGGGTCCAAGTGTTAGGAGAGGGGGAGAATCCTCTGAGTAACCTAGAAGATCATCCCCCTGTGCATTCAATTCATAGTGAGCTCCCTTGCACTTAAGACATTGTGGCGGTGTTAGAGTAGCGAAGAAAGGGTTACACAATGTACCCGTTAAAAGGGCAGTTCACGCCCATCAACATGAAAAATTTGATCTAATCCACCCCCCCCCCCACTACAATAGTTGGAAAAGCAGACAGACATAGGCTAATCCCCGTTCCTCTGCCTCTCAGTTACCACTCCTCTTCTTAGTCCTCAAGCTCACACATGCTCAGAGGAGGAACTAGGGCATTGGCATTCAATGGATTGATACGGGCGTTCGACCGTCATATCATGACTGACAGCTGGAACCAGAAGAGAGAGATCAGGCAGGTTACACCTACGCTATGATTGATTTCTACAGTTTTGGGGTTTTGGGGGGATGAATTACTTATAAGATGTGAACTTGCCCTTTTAAGTAAACAACCATTACCTGGAATTTCAGTGTTTAGTTACACTGTTCTAGTTTTCCCATCTCTCTTATTATTATCCGACACATGTGGATACATCTGGGCTTTAATTTTGGTTTTCAGGTTCACCAAACACGCAGGAAGTGGATCCTCATTAAGGTTTGGTGCCAGTTCTACCATCACTGCCAGCCACCGTGCTTTACCAGATTCTCCCCAGTATTCCCAGTATCCCCCCGCCTACAACACCTACACAGCCTCACACCATCACCTCCCCCGAGGAGATGTCCTCTTGACAATGTTCGGCAGTACATCCTGGAGGTTGGCTATGGTGGTGCCAGTCATTCTCCTGCAATAGCCGAATGGTGGTTACATTCCTGCTTCATCGGGACAGGTAAAGTTAAAAATATTTACCAGTCACGGAGCTAGTCTCTCCACTAGTGATTCCCACCTAACCCTTCCAATACCTTACCTCGCTTCGTGCCCAATGACCCTTCCACCCTACGCTTCGTTCCCAATGAAAACCCTTCCCACCCTAAGCTTTGTTCCCCAATAACCTTCCACCCCCTACGCTTCGTTCCAAGGACACACTTCCAACCCCTACGCTTCGGTTCCCAATAAAACCTTACACCATACGCTTTGTTCCCAATGAAACCCTTCCACCATATGCTTTGTTCCCAATGAACCTTCCACCAGACTCTTTGTTCCCAATGAAACCTTCCACCCTACCTTTGTTCCCAATGAAAAAACCTTACCACCCTACGCGTTGTTCCCAATGAAACCCTTCCACCCTTATGCTTCGTTCTCAATGAACCCTACGCTCGTCCCAAGAACCCTACCACCCTACGCTTCGTTATCAATGAACCCTTCCAACCCTACACTGCGTTCTCAATGAACCCTCCACCTACACTGCATTCTCAATGACCCTACCACCCTACGCTCGTTTCAATGAACCCTTCCACCCTTACACTGCGTTCTCAATGAACCCTACCACCCTAAGCTTTGTTCCAAGAACCCTACAACCCCTACACTTCGTTCCCAACTGAACCTACCACCAACGCTTCGTTCCCAATGACCCTACCACCCTACGTTCGTTCCCATGAACCCTCCCACCCCTACGCGTCACGTCCCAAAGGAAACACCTACCACCCTACGCTTCGTTCCCAATTGAACCCTTCATCCTACGCTGTCGTTCTCAATGAACCTTCACCCTTACGCTTCGTTCCCAATGAACTCTACAACCCTACGCTTCGTGTCCCAATGAACCCTTCCCATCATAAGCTTCGTTCCCAATGAACCCCTTCCACCATACGCTTCGTTCCCAAGGAGCCTTTCCACCCGACGCTTCGTTCCCAATTGACCCTACACCCTACGCATTCGTTCCCATGAACCCTTCCCCCTACGCTGCGTTACCAATAACCCTTACACCTACGCTTCATTCCAATGAACATACGTTCGTTCACAATGAACCCTACCACCCTGCGCTCGTTCCCAATGAACCATACCACCCGACGCTTAGTTCCAATGAACCCTACGTTCGTTCCCATATGAACCTTCCACCCTACGCTTCGTCCCAATGAACCATTCCACCCTACGCTTTCATTCCCAATGAACCCTAACTTCGTTCCAATGAACCCTACCACCCTACGCTTCGTTTACAATGAACCCTTCCACCCTACTTACGTTCCCAATAACCCGTAACCCTACGCTTCCTTCACATGAACCCTAGCTTCGTTCACAATGAACCCTACCACCTACGCTCGTCCCAATAAACCCCCCTTCCACCTACGCTTCGTTCCAATGAACCCTACGTTCGTTCCCAAGTGAACCCTTACAACACCTAAGCGCTTCCCAATGAACCCTACACTTCGTTCCCAATGAAACCCTACCACCCTACGATTCGTTCCCAATAACCCTTCCACCCTACGCTGTCATTCCCAATTGAACCCTACACTCGGTCCCAATGAACCTACCCACCCTACGCTTCGTTTCCAATGAACCCTTCACCTACGCTTCGTTCCCCCAAAACCCACTTACACCCTACGTTTATTCCCAATGAACCCTACTCTTCGTTCCATGAACCCTACCACCCTACGCTTCGTTCCCAAAACCCTTCCCCCTACGCTTCGTTCCCAATGAACCCTACGCTTCGTTCCAAATGAATCATACCAACCTACGATTCGTTTCATGAAACTCACCCTACGCTTCTTCCCAATGAACCCTTCACCCTACGCTTTGTTCTAAATGAACCTACGCTTCGTCCCAATGAACCCTTCCACCATACGCTTTGTTCTCAATGAACCCTTCAACCCCATTACGTTCATTCTCAATGAACCCTTCCACCATACGCTTTTCGTTCCCAATGAACCTTTTTGTCACCCTACGCTTTGTTCTCAATGAACCCTAGCTTCGTGTTCACAATGAACCCTTCCACCCTACGCTTTGTTATCAATGGACCCTTCACACTACGCTTCGTTCTCAATGAACACTCCACCCTAGGCTTCGTTCTCAATGAACCCTTCCCACCACTACGCTTCGTGCCAATGACCCTTCCACCTACGCTTCGTTCTCAAAGAACCCTTCCACGCCTACGCTCGTCCCAATGAACCCTTCCACCATACGCTTGTTCTCAAATGAACCCTACCACCAAGCTTCGTTCCAATGAACCCTTCCACCTACGCTTAGTTCTCAATGAAACCAGTCCCCCTACCTTCGTTCTCAATGAACCCTCAACACATAAGCTTCGTTTCCAATTGAACACCTTCCACCCTACGCGATCGTTCTCCAATGAACCCTTTCCACCCTACGATTCGTTCCAATAACCCTTCCACCCCTACTCTTCCTTCTCATGAACCCTGTCCACCCTAATATTCGTTCTCAATAAACCTTCCACCCCGCCTTCATTCTCATGACACCTTCCACCCTACGCTTCATTATCAATGAACTTTCCACCCTACGCTTCGTCTCAAATGAACCCTTACCACCTCGCTTCGTTCTCAATGAACCTTCCACCCTTACGCTTCGTTCTAATGACCCGTTCACACCCTACACGATTCAGTTCCCAATGAAACTTCCACCCTCGCTTCGTTCCAAAGAACCCTTCACCCTACGCTTCGTTCCCAATAAACCCTTCCAACCTACGCTTCGTCTCCCAAGGAACCATTCCACCTACGCTTCGTTCCAAGGAACCTACCATCCTACGCTTCGTTCCAAGAAAACCTTCCCCAACTACGCTTCGTTCCCAAAGGAACCATTCCACCATAAGCGTCTTTACCAATGAACCCCTACCAACCCTACGGCTTCGTTTACCAAGGAACCCTTCCACCTTACGCTTCGTTTACCAATGAAACCCTAACCACCCTACGCTTCGTTCCCAATGAACCCTTCACCCTACGCTTCGTTACCAATAAACCTACACCCTTGCTCGTTCCAATGCAACTCAATCCACCCTACGCTTCGTTTTCCAAATGACCCTTCCACCCTACGCTTGTTCTCAAAGCACCCTTCCAACCCTACGCTTCGTTCCCCATAAAAACCCTTCCACCCTAGCTTCGCTTCGTTCCCAATCAACCCTTCACCATACGCTTCGTTCCCAATGAACCCTACCACCCTTACGCTTCGTTTCCCAATGAACCCTACGCTCGTTCCCAATGAAACCCTACCACCTACGATTCGTTCCCAATGAACCCTACGTCGTACCAATGAACCCTACACTACGCTAGTTCCCATGAACCCTACGCTTTCATTCCCAATGAACCCTTCCACCTACGCTTCGTTCCCATAACCCTTCAAACCCTACGCGTCATTCCCAATGAACCCTATTAACTTCGTTCCAATGAACCTAGACCCCACGGCTTCGTTTTTCCAATAAACCCTTCCACCTACGCCTTCGTTCCCAATAACCTCCACCCTACGCTTCATTCCCCAATGAACCGACGCTTCGTTGTCCCAATGATGAACCTACCACCCTACGCTCGTCCCAAATAACCCTTCCACCCATACGCTTAGTTCCAATGACCTACGCTTCGTTCCAATCAATGAACCATTCACCCGTACGCTTCGTCCAAAATAAACCCTTCCAACCCTACGCTTCGTTCCCAATAACCCTTCCACCCAGCTTAATTCCCAAGAACCCTACGCTGTTCCCAATGAACCTACCCCCCTACGCTTCTTCCACAAAACCCTTCCACCCTTACGCTTCGTTCACAATGAACCCTACGGCTTCGGTTAACAATGACCTTCACCCTACGCTTCTTTACCAATGAACACCTACCACCTCACGCTTCGTTCCCAATGAACCCTTCCACTTACGCTTCGTACCAATGAACCCTCCACAATACGCTTTTTTTTTTGGTTTTGTTTTTTTTTTTTCGTTCCACAATTGAACCCTTCCACCCTACGCTTTGTTACAATAAACCTACCACCCTATGCTTCGTTCCAAAATGACCCATCCACCCTACGCTTCGTTCCCAATGAACCTCCACCCACATCGTTCTCAAAGAACCCTTCCACTACGTTCGTCCCAATAAACCCGTCCCCCTCTACGCTTCGTTTCTCCAATTGAAAACCCTTCAACCTAGCTTCGTTTCAAATGAACCCTACCACCCACGCTTCGTGCCCAATGAACCATACGCTTCGTTCACCAATTGAACCCTACCACCCTACGCTTCGTTCCCAATGAACCCTACGCTTCGTTCTCCAATGAAACGCCTACCACCCTACGCTTATTCCCAATGAACCCTACGCTCATTCCCCAATGAACCCTTCCACCCGTACGCTCGTTCCCAATAACCCTTTTCCACCCTCCGACTTCATTTCCCAATGAACCCTACACTTCGGTCCCAATGAAACCCTTAGCACCACACGCTTGTTTCAATAAACCTTAACCCTACGCTTCTTCCCCAATAACCCTTCCACCCTACGCTTCATTCCAATGAACCTACGCTTCGTTCCCAATGAACCCACCACCCATACGCTGTCGTTCACAAAACCCTTCCACCCTTACGCTTCGTTCCCAATGAACCCGACGCTTCGTTCCCAATGATAACCATTCCAACCAACGTTCGTTCCCAATAACCCTTCCACCATAGCTTTCATTCCCAATGAACCCTACGCTTCGTCCAATGAACCCTACCCCTACGCTTGTCCCATGAACCCTACGCTTCTGGTCCCAATGAACCCTACCCATACGCTTCGTTCCAATGAACCCAAAATCTTTCGTCCAATGACCCATACACCCTACGCTTTGTTCCCACTTGAACCATACGCTTCGTCCCAATGAAACCCTACCCACCTACGCTGTTCCCAATGAACCCTACCACCTACGCTTCGTTCCCAATGAAACCCTACCACCCTACGCTCGGTCCAAGTGAACCCTTACCACCTACGGTCGTTCCCAATGAACCATTCCCACCCTACGCTTCCGTTCCCAAATGAACCCTACATCACACTTCGTTCCAATGAACCCTAACGACCCGACGCTTGGTCCAATGAAAACCCTACAGGCTGGCGTTTCCCAATGAACCCTACCACCATACGCTTCGTTCCCTAATGAACCCTACACCTTACGCTTCGTCCCAAGAACCTCAACCCTTACAGCTTCGTTCCCAATGAACCCTACCACCCTACCTTCGTCCCAATGACCTTCCACCACGCCTGCGTTCCAAATGAAACCATACCAATCACAATCGTTCCAAATGAACCCTACCACCATACGCTTCGTTTCAAAGACCCATTCCACCCTACGCTTCTTTCCCACTGAACCCTACCACCTACGTTCGTTCCCAAGAAACCATACCACCCTACGCTACTGTTCCCAATGAACCCACCCACCCTATTCTTCGTTCCCAATGAACCCTACCACCCTACGTGCGTTCCCAATGGAACCTTACCCTATGCTTCTGTTCCAATGAACCTTCCACCACCCTACGCCTTAGTTCCAATGAATCCGTCCACCCGACGCTTCGTTCCAATGAACGCTACTACCATACGCTTCGTTCCCAATGAACCTGCCACCTATGCTTCGTTCCATGAACCTACGCCTTCGTTCCATGAAACCTTCCACCCGAGGCTTGTTCCCAATGAAACCTTACCACCCTACGCTTCGTCCCAATGAACCTTCCACCTAGTTCCTTTCCCAATGAACCTTCCACCCTACCCTTCGTTCTCCAATGAACCTTCCACCCTCCGCTGCGTTCCAATGAAACCCCTACGCTTTTCGTTGTTTTTTTTTTTTGTTTTTTTTTTCCAATGACCTTCCACCCTATGCTTCGTTCCCAATGAACCCTACCCTAATAGTTGGTGGTGCTATTAATTGATTAGTTTTGAGCCTAGTTGGGTAACCACAGGGCGGATTGTTATATGATTGGTTAATGATTGATCATGTGATTGTTATATGATTGGTTAATGATTGATCATGTGATTGTTATATGATTGGTTAATGATTGATCGTATATATTGTTATATGATTGGTTAATGATTGATCATGTGATTGTTATATGATTGGTTAATGATTGATCGTATATATTGTTATATGATTGGTTAATGATTGATCGTATATTGTTATATGATTGGTTAATGATTGATCATGTGATTGTTATATGATTGGTTAATGATTGATCATGTGATTGCATTAAAATAATGTAACTCCGACTTCTCTCCATTGTTGGATATTTATGGAGTTTTCTTCCCATTCCCATTAGGTTTGGAATCTCCTAATGAAGTTTGCCTTGCCAACTCCCAGGAATACCCCCCAACCTTTCCTAGCCCCCCACCACTGCGCCGAGTGACCCTCCCAATGTCCATGGCCTTCAATCCTAGTAGCCACATGGTGCCACTAATGTTGGACACGCCTGAGAGCACCTGCACTCCGCCCCCGTCCTGCGAGGGTGACATCTTTACCTACAACATCCAGGAGTATGTGATGTTTTATCCTTTCCCATGATTAAGGTTATGTATGTGAAATAGACCATTTAAAGCCGCCCTGTGGTTACCCAACTAGGCTCAAAACTAATCAATTAATAGCACCACCAACTATTAGGGTAGGGTTCATTGGGAACGAAGCATAGGGTGGAAGGTCATTGGAAAAAAAAAACAAAAAAAAAAAACAACGAAAAGCGTAGGGGTTTCATTGGAACGCAGCGGAGGGTGGAAGGTTCATTGGAGAACGAAGGGTAGGGTGGAAGGTTCATTGGGAAAGGAACTAGGTGGAAGGTTCATTGGGACGAAGCGTAGGGTGGTAAGGTTTCATTGGGAACAAGCCTCGGGTGGAAGGTTTCATGGAACGAAGGCGTAGGTTCATGGAACGAAGCATAGGTGGCAGGTTCATTGGGAACGAAGCGTATGGTAGTAGCGTTCATTGGAACGAAGCGTCGGGTGGACGGATTCATTGGAACTAAGGCGTAGGGTGGTGGAAGGTTCATTGGAACAGAAGCATAGGGTAAGGTTCCATTGGGAACGCACGTAGGGTGGTAGGGTTCATTGGGAACGAAGAATAGGGTGGGTGGGTTCATTGGGAACAGTAGCGTAGGGTGGTATGGTTTCTTGGGAACGAACGTAGGTGGTAGGGTTCAGTGGGAAAGAAGCGTAGGGTGGAATGGGTCTTTGAAACGAAGCGTATGGTGGTAGGGTTCATTTGGAACGATTGTGATTGGTATGGTTTCATTTGGAACGCAGGCGTGGTGGAAGGTCATTGGGACGAAGGTAGGGTGGTAGGGTTCATTGGGAACGAAGCTGTAAGGGTTGAGGTTCTTGGGACGAAGCGTAAGGTGTAGGGTTCATTAGGGAACGAAGCGTATGGTGGTAGGGTTCATTGGGAAACGCCAGCCTGTAGGGTTTTCATTGGACCAAGCGTCGGGTCGTTAGGGTTCATTGGAACGAAGTGTGATGTAGGGTTCATTTGGGAACGGAAGCGTAGGGTGGGAATGGTTCATTGGGAACGACCGTAGGTGGTAAGGGTTCACTTGGACCGAGCGTAGGGTGGTAGGGTTTCATTGGGAACGAAGCGTAGGTGGTAGGGTTCATTGGGAACAGCGTAGGTGGGTAGGGTTTCATTGGGACGAAGCGTATGGTTCAAGTGGGAACAAAGCGTAGGGTGTATGGGTCATTGGACGAAAGATTTTGGGTTCATTGGAACGAAGCGTATGGGTAGGGTTCATTGGGACCAGAAGCGTAGGGTTCATGGGACAAGCGTAGGGGTAGGGTTCATTGGACGAAGCGTAGGGTTCATTGGGAATGAAAGCTATGGTGGAAGGGTTATTGGGAACGAACGTTGGTTGGAATGGTTATCATTGGGAACGAAGCGTCGGGTTCATTGGGAACGAAGCGTAAGGGTGGAAGGGTTTTGTGAACGACAGCGTATGGGTGGTGGGTTCATTGGGAACGAAGCGTAGGTTCATTGGAATGAAGCGTAGGGTGGAAGGGTTATTGGGGAAGAAGCGTAGGGTTAAGGTTTATTGAAACAAGCGTGTGGTGCTAAGGGTTTCATTGGGACCGAAGTGTAGGGTTCATTGGGAAATGAAGTCGGAGGGTGGAAAAGGGTTATTGGGAACGAGCGTACGGGTGGAAGGGTTCATTGGGGAATGAGCGTAGGGTTCATTGGGAATAAGCGTAGGGTGGTAGGCGTTTCATTGGAGAACGAAGCGTAGGGTTCATTGGGAACGAAGCGTAGGGTGGTAGGGTTCAATTGGTGAACGAAGCGTATGGTTCATTGGGCACGAAGCGTGGGTGGTAGGGTTCATTTGAAACGAAGCTAGGTTGAAGGGTTTTCAATTGGAGAAACGAAGCGTAGAGGGGGACGGGTTTATTGGGACGAACGTAGTGGAAGGGTTCTTTGAGAACGATGTGGGTGGAGGTTCATTGGGAACGAAGCGTAGGGTGGATGGGTCATTTTGGAACGAAGCATAGGGTGGTAGGTTTATTGTAACAAAGCGTAGGGTGGAAGGGTTCAATTGTGGAACGAAAAAAAAAAAACAAAACCAAAAAAAAAAGCGTATTGTGGAGGGTTCATTGGTACGAAGCGTAAGTGGAAGGGTTCATTGGGAACGAAGCGTGAGGTGGTAGGTGTTCATTGGTAAAGAAGCGTAGGGTGAAGGTCATTGTTAACCGAAGCCGTAGGGTTCATTGTGAACGAAGCGTAAGGGTGGAAGGGTTTTGTGGAAGAAGCGTAGGGGGGTAGGTTCATTGGGAACAGCGTAGGGTTCTTGGGAATTAAGCTGGGTGGAAGGGTTATTGGGAACGAAGCGTAGGGTTGGAAGGGTTTATTTTGGACGAAGCGTACGGGTGAATGGTTCATTGATTGGAACGAAGCGTAGGTCATTGGAACTAAGCGTATGGGTGGAAGGGTTATTTGGGACGAGCGTAGGGTGGTAGGTTCATCATTGGGACAACGAAGCGTCGGTTCATTGGGGAATGAAGCGTAGGGTGGAGGTTATTGGGAACGAAGGCGTAGGTGGAAGGGTTTATTGGAAAAACGAAGCCGTGGGGTCTAGGTTCATTGGAACGAAGTTAATAGGGTTCATTGGGAATGACGCGTAGGGTTTGAAGGGTTATGGGAACGAAGCGTAGGTGGAAGGGTTCATTGGGAATGAAAGCGTAGGGTTCATGGGAACTAGCGTAGTGTAGGGTTCATTGGTACGACGTAGGGTTCATTGGGAACGAATCGTAGGTGGTAGGGTTTCATTGGGAACGAGCGTAGGGTTCATTGGGAAACGAAGCGTAAGGGTGGTAGGGTTCATTGGGAACGAAGCGTATGGTGAAGGGTTGATTGGGAACGAAGCGAAGCTAGGGTGGAAGGGTTTTTATGGGGAACGAAGCGTAGGGTTGGAAGGGTGCTTTGAGAACAAGCGTAGGGTGGAAGGGTCATTTGGAAAACGAAGCGTAGGGTGGATTGAGTTGCATTGGAACGAGCAAGGGTGTAGGTTTATTGGTAACGAAGCGTAGGGTGAAGGGTTCATTGGGAACGAAGCGTAGGGTGGTTAGGGTTTCATTGGTAAACGAAGCGTAAGGTGGAAGGGTTCCTTGGTAAACGAAGCCGTAGGGTTGGTAGGGGTTCATTGGTAAAGACGCTTATGGTGGAATGGTTCCTTTGGGAACGAAGCGTAGTTGGGGAAGGTTTTCTTGGAACGAAGCGTAGGATGGTAGGTTCCTTGGAACGAAGCGTAGGTGGAATGGTTCCTTGGGAGACGAAGCGTAGGTTGGAAGGGTTTATTGGGAACGAAGCGTAGGGTGAAGGGTTCTTTGGAACGAAGCGAGGGTGGAAGTTTCATTGGGAACTGAATCGTGTAGGGTGTGAACGGGTCATTAGAACGAAGCGTAAGGGTGGAAGGTTCATTGAGAACGAAGCGAGGTGGTAAGGGTTCATTTGAGACGAAGCGTAGGGTGGAAAGTTCATTGATAATGAAGCGTAGGGTGGAAGGTGTCATGAGAATGAAGGCGGGGTGGAAGGTTTATTGAGAACGAATATTAGGGTGGACAGGGTTCATGAGAAGGAAGAGTAGGGGTGGAAGGGTTATTGGAACGAATCGTAGGGTGGAAAGGGTTCATTGGAGAACGATCGCGTAGGGTGGAAGGTGTTCAATTGGAAACGAAGCTTATGTGTTGAGGGTTCATTGAGAACGAAGGTAGGGGGACTGGTTTCATTGAGAACTAAGCGTAGGTGGAAGGGTTCATTGGAACGAAGCTTGGTGGTAGGGTTCATTTGAGAACAAGCGTATGGTGGAAGGGTTCATTGGGACGAGCGTAGGCGTGGAAGGGTTCTTTGAGAACGAAGCGTAGGTGGAAGGGTCATTGGCACGAAGCGTAGTGGTGGGAAGGGTTCATTGAGAACGAAGCCTAGGGTGGAGTGTTCATTGAGAACGAAGCGTAGTGTGAAGGGTCCATTGATAACAAAGCGTAGGGTGGAAGGGTTCATTGTGAACACGAAGCTAGGGTTCATTGAGAACAAAGCGTAGGGTGACAAAAAGGTTCATTGGGAACGAAAAGCGTATGGTGGAAGGGTTCATTGAGAATGAACGTAATGGGGTTGAAGGGTTCATTGAGAACAAAGCGTATGGTGGAAGGGTTCATTGGGACGAAGCGTAGGTTCATTTAGAACAAAGCGTAGGGTGAAGGGTTCATTGGGAAGAAGCGTAGGGTGAGTTTCATGAAACGAATCGTAGGTTGGTATGATTCATTTGGAACGAAGCGTAGGGTTCATTGGGAACGAAGCGTAGGGGGAAGGGTTTTGGGAACGAAGCGTAGGGTGGTAGGGTTCATGGAACGAAGAGTAGGGTTCATTGGGAATAAACGTAGGGTGTAAGTGGGTTTTGGGGGAACGAAGCGTAGGTGAAGGGTTCATTGGAAACGAAGCGTAGGGTGGGTAGGTTCATTGGGACCGAGTGTAGGGTTCAATTGGGAATGACAGCGTAGGGTGGAAGGGTTATTGGGAACGAATCGTAGGGTGGTAGGGTTTCATTGGGAACGAAGTGTAGGGTTCATTGGGAAGCGCTTAGGTGTTGTAAGGGTTCACTTGGGAACGAACGTAGGGTTCATTGGAACGAAGCGTAGGTGGAAGGGGGGTTTATTGGGACGAGCGTAGGTGGTAGGGTTCATTGTGAACGAAGCTAGGGTTCATGTGAAGGAAGCGTAGGGTTACGGGTTATTGGGAACGTAAGTAGGGTGGAAGGGTTCATTGTAAACGAAGCGTAGGGTGGTAGGGTTCATTGGAACGAAGTTAGGGTTCATTGGGAATGAAAGCGTAGGGTGGAATGGTTCATTGGGACGAAGCGTAGGGTGGAAGGTTCATATGGGAACGAACGTAGGGTTCATTGGAACTAAGCGTCGGGTGGTATGGTTCATTGGGAACGAGCGCAGGGTGGTAGGGTTCATTGTGAACGAACGTATGTTCATTGGAATGAAGCGTAGGTG
The DNA here is from genome assembly GCA_019447015.1 of Hymenochirus boettgeri. NCBI lineage: Eukaryota > Metazoa > Chordata > Amphibia > Anura > Pipidae > Hymenochirus > Hymenochirus boettgeri. Next base: position 31,342 of record JAACNH010002592.1, read on the forward strand.
TAAGGGTTATTGGTAACGCAGCGTAGGGGGAAGGGTTCATGGGAACGAATGCGTAGGGTGTAGGGTCAATTGGGAACGAAGCGTCGGGTGGAAAGGCTCCTTGGGAACGAAGCGTATGGTGGAAGGGGTTCATTGGGAACGAAGCTTATGATGGGAAGGGTTCATTGGGACACGAAGCGTAGGGTTGTAGAGTTCATTGGGAACGAAGCGTAAGGGTGAAGGTTCATTGAGAACGACAGCGTAGGATGAAGGGTTCAATTGGGAACGAAGCGTAGGGTGGTAGGTGTTTCCTTTGGGACGTGACGCGTAGGGGTGGGAGGGTTCATGGGAACGAACGTAGGGTGGTAGGGTCATTGGGAACGAAGCGTTGGTGGTAGGTTCAGTTGGGAACGAAGTGTAGGGGTTGTAGGGTTCTTGGAACAAAGCTTAGGGTGGTAGGGTTCATTGAGAACGCAGTGTAAGGGTGGAAGGGTTCATTGAAACGAGCGTAGGGTGGTAGGGTCATTGAGAATGCAGTGTAGGTGGAGGGTTCATTGAGAACGCAGTGTAGGGTTGGAAGGGTTCATTGATAACGAAGCGTAGGGTGGTAGGGTTCTTGGGACGAGCGTAGGGTTCATTGAGAACGAAGCATAAGGGTGGAAGGGTTTCATTGGGAACAACGCGTAGGGTGGTAAGGTTTTTTCATTGGGAACAAAGGTAGGGTGGAAGGTTTCATTGGGAACAAAGAGTCTGGTGGAAGGTTCATTGGGAACAAAGCATATGGTGGAAGGGTTTCATTGGGAACAAAGCGTATGGTGTAAGGTTTTATTGGGAACCGAAGCGTAGGGGTTGGAAGTGTGTCCTTGGAACGAAGCGTAGGGGGTGGAAGGTTATTGGGGAACAAAGCGTAGGGTGGAAGGGTTCATTGGGAACGAAGCGTAGGGTGGAAGGGTTCATTGGGAAAGGAGTTAAGTAGGGAGTTAGTAGTGAATTCACTAGTGGAGAGACTAGCTCCTGAACTGGTAAATATTTTTAACTTTACCTGTCCCGACTGAAAGCAGGATGTAGACCGACCGCTTCGCTCTGCAGGAATGATGGCACCACCATAGAGCCAACACTCCAGGATGTACTGCCGACATTGTCAAGAGGACTCTCCTCGGGGGAGGTGGGGTGTGAGGCTGTGTAGGTGTAGGCGGGGGATCTGGAATACTGGGGAGATCTGGAAAGGCACGGCTGGCTGGCAGTGATGGTAGAACTGGGCACCAAACCTTAATGAGGATCCACTTCCTGCAGTGTTGGTGACCTGAAACCAGAATAATTAAGCCCAGTGTATCCACTGTCGGATAATAATAAGAGAGATGGAAAACTAGAACAGGTTAACTAAACACTGAAATATCCGGTAATGGTTGTTTAATTAAAGGGCAAGTTCAATCTTATATAGTTAATTCACCCCCCAAAACCCCAAAACTAGAATCAATCATAGCTGTAGGTGTAACCTGCCTGATCTCTCTCTTTCTGGTTCCAGCTGTCAGTCATGGATATGACGGTCGACGCCGTAGTCTAATCCATGAATGCCAATGCCCTAGTTTCCTCCTCTGAGCATGTGTGAGCTTGAGACTAGAAGAGGAGGTGGAAACTGAGAGGCAGAGGGAAGGGGATTAGCCTATTGTCTATGTACTGCTTTCCAACTATGTGTAGTGGGGGGGGGGGGTGATTACAAATTTTTCATTTATGGGAGTGAACTGCCCTTTAACGGGTAACATTGTGTAACCCCTTTCTCTCTGCTACCTTACACCGCCCCATGTCTAAGTGCAAGGAGCTCGACTATGAATTGAAATGAACAGGGGGATGATCCTCTAGGTTCTCAGAGGATTCTCCCCCTCTCCTAACACTTGGCCCCCCATCGCACTGAGCATGTCTGAACAGTGGTTTAGGTTAAACCCTTTTAAATGGTTATTTTCACATACATAACCTTAATCATGGGAAAGGATAAAACATCACATACTCCTGGATGTTGTAGGTAAAGATGTCACCTCGCAGGACGGGGGCGGAGTGCAGGTGCTCTCAGGGGTGTCAACATTAGTGGCAACCATGTGGCTACTAGGATTGAAGGCCATGGACATTGGAGGGGCATCGGGCGCAGTGGTGGGGGGGCTAGGAAAGGTTGGGGGGTATTCCTGGGAGTGGCAAGGCAAACTTCATTAGGAGATTCCAAACCAATGGGAATGGAAGAAGAAACTCCAATAAATATCCAACAATGGAGAGAGAGTCGGGTACATTATTTTAATGCGAATCACATGTCAATCATTAACCATCATATAACAATCACATGATGATCATTAACCCATATAACATATACGATCAATCATTAACCAATCATATAACAATATATCACGACAATCATTAACCAATCATATAACAATCACATGATCATCATTTAACCAATCATATAACAATATATACGATCAATCATAACCAATCATATAACAATCACATGATCAATCATTAACCAATCATCTAACAAATCACATGATCAAACCATAACCAATCAATATAACAATCACATGATCAATCCATTAACCAATATCATATAAACAATCACATGATCAATCATAACCAATCATATAACAATATACGATCAATCATTAACCAATGTCATATAACAATATACGATCAATCATTTAACCAATCATATAACAATCCATATCAATCATTAACCAATCTTAAACAATATACGATCAATCATTAACCAGATCATATAACAAGATACTAATCAATCATTACCAATCATAAAACAATATACTATCAATCTATTAAAACGCAATCATATAACAATCACATGTATCAAACATTAACCAATCATATAACAATATACAATCAATCCATTAACCAATATCATATAACAATTATACTATCAATCATGAACCAACATGATCAACATATAATCAATCTAACTATGTATCAATCATTAACCCATCATATAACAATATACGATCAATCATTAACCAGTCATATAACAATATACGATCAATCATTAACCAGTCATATAACAATATACGATCAATCATTAACCAGTCATATAACAATATACGATCAATCATTAACCAATCATATAACAATCACAGGATCAATCATTAACCAATCAATAACAATATAAGATCAATCATTAACCAGTCATATAACAATATACAGCAATCATTAACCAATCATATAACAATCACATGATCAATCATTAACCAATAATATAACAATATACGATCTCATCATAACCAGTAATCATAACAATATACGATCAATCATTAACCAGTCATTTATAACCAATATACGTCAATCATTAACAATATATCAATCAATAACATGATAATCATTAACCCATCATAACCCTATACAATCAACATTACATTCCTTAACATATCTAATTCAATAATTAACCAGTCATAAAACAATATACGATCAATCATAACCAATCAATAACAATCACATGATCATCATTAACCAATCATCTAACAATAACGACACATCAGTAACCAGTCATATAAACAATTACGATCAATCATTACACAATCATACATAACAATCACATGATCAGATCATTAACAACATTAACCACATCGATGCAAATCCAATAACCAAATCCGCTAGAACCATCCTCCAATCCATCATTATAGCCCTCATATGACCCCATATCTATCACTCCATTAACCAATAATCGAAACATACCAATCAATATGATCAATAACCAATCATTACAAATACTACAAGAACTCATAACCAATTACCTAACCCTATACTATCAATCATTACCCCACATCCATACACAAAATCAACCTGATCAATCAAGGAACACAATCAGAGAAGGGCAAACAACAAAAACGCATGGCTGGGGGCGCAAAACGTATAACCGAAGAATAAACGAACATGAACATCATAAGCACAATCATAGTATAGAACCAATCCTTTCCCATGATTAAGGTTATGTATGTGAAATAGACCATTTAAAGGGTTTAACCTAAACCACTGGTTCAGACATGCTCAGTGCGATGGGGGTGTCCAATGTGTTAGGAGGAGGGGGAGAATCCTCTGATGTAACCTAGAAGGATCATCCCCCTGTTCATTTCCAATTCATAGTCGAGCTCCTTGCACTTAAGACATGTGGGCGGTGTAGACGTAGCAGAAAGGGGTTACACAATGTTACCCGTTAAAGGGCATGTTCACCCCATAAATGAAAATTTGTAATCACCCCCCCCCCCCCACTACAATAGTTGGAAAGCAGACAGACATAGGGCTAATCCCCTTCCCTCTGCCTCTCAGTTTCCACCTCCTCTTCTAGCTCATCAAGCTCACACATGCTCAGAGGAGGAAACTAGGGCATTGGCATTCATGGATTAGCTACGGCGTCGACCGTCATATCCATGACTGACAGCTGGAACCAGAAAGAGAGAGATCAGGCAGGTTACACCTACAGCTATGATTTGATTTCTAAGTTTTGGGGTTTGGGGGGTGAATTAACTATATAAGATTGAACTTGCCCTTTAATTAAACAACCATTACCGGATATTTCAGTGTTTAGTTAACCTGTTCTAGTTCTTTCCATCTCTCTTATTATTATCCGACAAGTGGATACACGTGGGCTTAATTATTCTGGTTTCAGGTCACCAACACTGCAGGAAGTTGGATCCTCATTAAGGTTTGGTGCCCAGTTCTACCACACTGCCAGCCAGCCAGTGCCTTTCCAGATTCCCCAGTATTCCCAGTATCCCCGCCTCCCACTACACAGCCTCACACCAACCTCCCCCGAGGAGATGTCCTTCTTGACAATGTCCGGCAGTAATCCTGGGATGTTGGCCTATGGTGGTGCCAGCACTTTCCTGCAGAGCCGAACGGGTGGTCACATCCTGCTTCAGTCGGGAACAGGTAAAGTTAAAAATATTTACCAGTCAGGAGCTAGTCTCTCCACTAGTGACTTCCACTACCCTATAACTCCTTCCCAATGAACCCTTCCACCCTACGCTTCGTTCCCAATGAACCCTTCCACCCTACGCTTCGTTCCCAATGAACCCTTCCACCCTACGCTTCGCCTGACCTCCGTCCCAATTACAGCCTACGCTTTCGTTCCCAATGAACCCTACTCGTTCCAAAACTCCACTACGCTTCGTTCCAATGAACCGACGCTCATTCCCAATGAACCCTTCCCCCCTACGTCTCGTCCCAATAACCTTTCCACCTAGCTTCCATTCCCAATTAACCCACACTTCGTTCCAATGAACCCTAACTGCACCCCACGCTTCGTTTCCAATAAATCCCTCCACCCTACGCTTACGTTTCCCAATACCCCTTCCACCCTACGCTTCACCCAAGGAACTACGCTCGTTCCCAATGAACCCTACCAACCTACGCTCGTTCCCAAAACCCTTCCCCCTACGCTTTTCGTTCCCAATGAACCACGCTTCTAAGCCCGCTGTCCAAACCTTAGTTCTCCAATGACCAATTCGTTCCAGAACCTACCCCTACGCGTCGTCCAATAACCCTAGTCTCCCCAATGCACGCATACATTCCCACTTTTACATGACACTTTCGTTCCAATGAACTCCATACGCACCTACGCTTTTGTTCCCAATGAACCCCTACTGTACAATGCTCCCCTAGCTTTTCATGACTACAACCTGCTCAATGAAACCTCCACCACCTCGTCAGACCTACGCTTCGTGCCATGACCACCCATACATGCGTTCAGACTGTCATCCCAATAAACGCCTGACCACCCTACGGCTTGTTCCCAATGGAACCCTAACGCTTGTTCCCAATGAACCCTACCCACTCCTACGCTTCCGTTCCCAATGAACCCTACCACCCTACGACTTCGTTCAATGAACCTACCACCACACGCTTCGTTCCCAATGGAAACCTACCCCCTACGCTTTCGGTCCCAATGAACCCTTCCCCACCTACCTTCGTTCCAATAAACCCTACCACTTACACTTCGTCCCAATGACCCACTACATCGACCATGACTCACGACTTTTCCCAATGAACCTTCACCTAGGCTTCGTTCCAAATGACCTACTCCACCCTACGCTTCGTTTCCCATGAAACCCTACCACTTAATTCGTTCCCAATGAACCTACCACCCTACGCTTCGTTCCCAATGAACCTCCACCCTAGCTTCGTGGGTCGGGGGTGTCCCAATGAAACTCCCTGCCTTCTCAACCCCTACGCTTCCCAAGAAGTAATACTCGCTCCAATTGAACTCCACCCTTGATCGTCAACTTACCCGCTTCGCCAATGAACTCCACCCTGACTCTTGTTCCCAATGAAACCCTTCCACCCTACTCTTCTTCTCATGC
>JAACNH010002593.1:0-37662 GCA_019447015.1 Hymenochirus boettgeri
ACTGGCTAATGAACTGGGGGGATGATGATACTGGCTAATGAACTGGAGGGCTGACAATACTGGCTAATGAACTGGGACTGGCTAATGAACTGGAGGGCTGACAATACTGGCTAATGAACTGGGGGGATGATGATACTGGCTAATGTGGTAACCCTCGAATTGGTGATAACCCTCAAATGTAGCGTTCGGTAAACCTCGAATTGGCGATAACCCTCAAATGTAGTGTTTGGTAACCCTCGAGAATTGGCGATAACCCTCAAATGTAGTGTTTGGTAACCCTCGAATTGGTGATAACCCTCAAATGTAGCTTGTGTACCCATAGTTGGCGCTCTATATAAATAAATAAACATATAACATACATACTGTTAAATCTTTGTATTGTTGAGAATGGTAACACAGCGCTGTGTACAAAGTTTGGCCTGCTCTATATAAATAAACATTACATGACATGACTGTCTAATCTGTATTGTTATAATGTACAGCGCTGTGTACACAAGTGGCGATATATTAAATAAACATATACATACTTATACTTGAGAATCTGTATTGTTATAATGGACAGCGCTGTGTCACCCAAGTGGCGCCTATATCTCCAAACATATAACTACAGTGACTGTAGAATTCGGTATGGTAAGATGTTACAGCATTGATGTGTACCCAAGGGGCTCTTATTATAAATACACAATTAACATACATATGATAATTGTATTGTTATAATGTACAGCGCCTGTGTCCCCAATGGGGGGCTATAAAATAAACAATACATAATACTGTATACTCTGTATTGTTATAATGTACAGCGCTGGACCCAAGTGGCTTGTGGCGCATATAAAAAAATATACATACATACTGTGTATCAGCGGTATGTTATAATGTACAGCGCTGTGTACCCAAGTGGCGCATATATAAAATAAAACAATATTACATACATACGTATAATCTGTATTGTTATAATGTTTACAGCGCTGTGTACCCAAGTGCGCTAGTATAAAAAACATAACATACATAGTCTAATCTGTATGTTATAAGGTACAGCCTGTATACACAATTGTGGCTCTATATAAATAACATATGACTACATATGTAGATATGTATTGTGAGAATGTACAGCGCTGTTATACCCAAGTGGCTCTATGATAAATAAACATTTATAATACAACTTGTATAATCTGTATTGTTATAATGGACAGAGTGGTGGCCCCAGTGGGGCTATATAATTTATTAAACATAACATACATACTGTATCTCTGTTTTTCTTATGTACAGCGCATGTCAGCGCTGAGTTTGGTACCCAAGTGGACGCTATATAATGATAAAATATACATACATTACTGATAATCTGTATGGTTTAATGACAGCGCTGTGTCCCCAAAGTGGCGCAATAAATAATTTACTATACATACATACTGTATACTCTGTATTGTTATAATGTACAGCGCGGTGTCCCCAAGTGGACACAATATAAATAAAAATTATACATACAAGTATAATCGTATTGTTATAATGTACAGCGCTGTGTCCCCAAGTGGCGCCTATTATAAATAAAATGTATACATGACATACTGTTATAGGGTATGGGTATATGTGACAGAGCTTTGTGTCCCAATGGCGGCCATCTAAATAAAATTATACTACATTAGGTATAATCTGTTAGCATTGGTGATACCTGTACAGCGCGTGTGTACCCAAGTGGCGCCTATATAAATAAACATTAAATACATACGTATAAATCTGGTATTGTTATAAGGTACAGCGCTGTGTACCCAAGTGGGCGCTATATAAAAAACATATACATAAATACGTATTAAATCTGGATTGTTATAAGGTACAGCGCTGTATGACCCAATGGGCTATATAAAGAAACATATTACATAAATTTTACTGTATATATCTGGTAGTGGTTTATAAGGTATCAAGCGCTGTGTACCAATTGTGGTGCTATATAAATAAACAATACATAATACGTCTAATCTTGATTTTATAATGTTACAGCGCTGCGTACCAAGTGGCGCATATAAATAAACAATTATACATACATTACTGTATAATCTGTATTTTATAAGGACAGAGCTGCGTACCCAAGTGGCCGCTATATAAATAACCTATACCTTACAGACTGATATAATCTGTATTGTTATAATGTACAAGCGTGCGTACCAAGTGGTCTATATAAATAACATATACATACATACTGTATAATCTGTATTTATTGTTATAAGTACAGCGCTGGGTCCCCAAGGGGGCTTTATAAATAAACATATACTTATCATACTGTATCGAATCTGTTTCTTTTTGTTATAATGTTACAGCCGATGTGTACCCAAGTGGCGCTATATAAATAAACATATACATACATACTATGTATAATCTGTAGTTATAATGTTACAGCGCTGGGTCCCCAAGTGTGATGCTATATTTACATTTAAAACATATACATACATACGGTATAATCTGTATTGTTATAATGTACCAGTCCGCTGTGTACCCAAGTGCGCGCTAGGTTATTATAAAATATACAGATACTGTATAATGGTAGTGTTATAATGTACAGCGCTGTGTAACCAAGTGGCGCTTATATATATAAACACTACTATACATACTGTTATAATCTGGATTGTTATAATGTACAGGCGCTGTGTTCCCAAGTGGGCGATATAAAATAAAACATATGACATAATGTATAATCGTATTGGTATATAGGTACCGCGTTGTGTCCCAAGTGGGGCTTATATAAATAAACATATACATACAATCTGTAAATCTTGTATTGTTATAATGTCTACAGGCTGTGTGGCCCCAAGTGGCGCTATCTAAACTTTTATTTAATATCCATTAGTACCAGTACATAAGATAAAATCTGTTAGTAATGTACAGCGCTGTTGTACCCAAGGTGTGCGGATTTATATAACAAACATATACTACATACGGTATCTCCGGAGCCCCTACCGTTATACATGTACAGCGCTGTGTACCCAATAGGGGCGCGCTTATATAAATAAACATATACATACCTACTGTTTTTTTTTGTTATAATTCTGTCAGTTTAATGTACGCGCGTGTACCCAAGGGCGCTATATAAATAAACATATACATTACATTACTGTTTCACTAATCTGTAGTTATAATTGTACGCGTGGACCCACGTGTGCGCTATATAAATTAAAATATACATAGTACTGTATAATCTGTATTGTTGTTACTAATGTACACGCTGTGTACCCAATGGCCGTATATAAATAAAATATTACATATACTTATACTGTGTAACTCGGTGATTTTATAATGTTACATCGATGTGTACCAAGTGGGCTATATAAATAAACATAGAATACATACGGAAAATCTGTACTCCTTGTGTATAATGTACAGCGCTGTATACCCAAAGTGGCTGCTATATAAATAAACATATACATACCATACTGTATACTCTGTATTGTTATAATGGTACAGCGCTGTGTGTACCCAAGTGCGCTATATAAATAAACATATACATACATACGTGTATAATCGTATTGGTAGAATGTACAGCGCTGGTGGTCCCATAGTGGCGCTATATAAAAAAACATATTTACTAATGTATAATCTGTAGTTGTTAGAAGGTAACAGCACTGTGTCCCCAAGGGGCGCTATATAAAAAAACATTATACATACTGTATAATCTTGTATGTTATATAAATGTACAGCGGCTGGTTGTACCCAAGTGGGCGCCAGATAAATAAACATAGATCATACATAACTGTATTAATCCTGTATTGTTATAATGTACCGCGCTGTGTACCCAAGTGACACTATATAAATAAACATATACATACATACTGTATAATCGGTATTGGTATAATGCTCAAGCGCGGCGTACCAAGTGGCGCGATATAAAGAAACCTGAAATCATACGCTGAATAATATGTCTTGTTATAATGTACAGCGCTGTGTACCCAAGTGGCGCTATATAAATAAAATTATACATCCATACAACTGCCACAACTATAATGTAAAGCTAGGTACACTACACATACTAATGATTAAGCCCTTTATCGGCCTAGCGGTCATCAGGAAAGACAGAAAATTTCCCTTGGCCGTAGTAGTCTCCCTATAGGGGGTCTCGTTCCCCGTGGTTGCGTCATGGGAAACACACATAGCCTGAGCGCATCTCCTCCGGTGCCATGTATATCATATTGTATATGTATGTATACAATGTGTATATGAATGTGTATTATTGATGGGTATAGAGGTGTATGAGTGTATACAATGTGTATATGATGTTGATATGCTGTGTATAAGATATGATACAATGTGTATCTGATGTGTCTGTGAGTGTATATGATGTTATATGATTGTGTATAATCCTGTGTATAATGATTGTTGTATATGATGTGTGTTATATGCTGTTGTATATGATATGTATACAATGTGTATATGTGTGTATATGCTGTGTATAGGATATGTACAATGTGTATATGATCGTTGTATATGTTGTGTGTATATGTATGTGTATTTATGATGTGTATATTGCGTGTGTTTATATGCTGTGTATATGATGTGTATATGCTGTGTATATGATGTGTATAGGAGTGTATATGTGTGTATATGATGTGTATGTTGATGTGTATAGCGTGTATATGATGTGTATGCTGTTGTATATGATGTGTATATGCGGTGTATATGCTGGTGTATATCTGGGGTATATGTGAGTGTATATGATGTGTATTATGCTTGTGTAATATGATTTTGTGTGTATATGATGTGTATGATGCTGTGTATATTGCTGTGTCTATGCTGTGTATATGATTGCTGTGTATATGATGTGTTAGATGCGTGCTATATGCTGGTGTAGATGATGGTTATATCTGTGTATATGATGTGTATATGATGTGTATATGCTGTGTATATATGATGTGTATATGATTGTGTTACATGATGTGTATATGCAGTGTATATGATGTGTATATGATGTTTATATTCCTGTGTATATGATGTTGATATCCGTGGTATCCATATGCTGTGTATATGCTGTGTATATGAGTGGTATTGATGGTTCTGTACCGTGTAGTGATGTGGAATCTATGTGTATATGATGTGTATATGATGTTTATCTGTGTATATGATGTGTTATATGATGTGTATATCCTGGTATATGCTGTGATATGCTGTGTATATATGTGTATATGATGTGTATATGATTGTATAGCTAGTTATGTCTGGTAGAGCGTGTAATATGATTGTGGTTTATTAGATTTTTTTGTTTTGTATTGATGATGTGTATATGATGTGTTATATGATTTTGTGTATATGGATTTTGTTGTAGATTAAGTGTCTATATTGATCGTGTATATGCTTTTGTTGTGTGGTATATGATGTGTTGATTGATGCTTGTTTGTTTGTTTGTATTTGTTGTATGATTTTTGTTTTTGTTTTGTTGGTTCTGATTTTTTTTTTCCTGTTTTTGTATTAGATTTTTTGCCCTCCGTATATGATTTTTGTGTATATAATGTGTATATGATGTCTGGTTTTGTGTATATGTATGATTTTTGTGTATATATAATTGTGTTTTTATATGTGTTTGTTATAGATTGTTGATAATCTTTGACTATTGTGTGTATTATGCTTTTTTTGTTTTGCTTCTTTTTGTTTTTGTAAGATTACTCCTTTGTTTGTGTAATGATTTGGATGTTGTATATGATTTGTGTATTGTAATAATGTGTTATATGATTTGTGTATTATGATGTTTGTGATATGATTTGGGGTGATATGATGTGTCTGCGATGTGATGTTGTGTTGTATTTCATTTTTTTATGGGGTCTTTATGAGTGTTTTGTATATGATGTGTATATGTCTTGGTGTAATATGTTGGTTTGTCTATGATTTTGTTTTTTTGTTTATATGATTTGCTGGTATATTTATAACTGTTGTGTTCTATATAATTTGTGATATGATTTTGTGTATATAAGGTGTATATGTTTTGATGTGTTATATGATGTGAAGATAATGTTGTATATTGATTGTGGGGTCTTGATGTGTTATGTAATGTGTATTTTCTTAGTGTGATATGAGTTTTTTGTGTATATAATGTGTGTTATTAGAATGTGTAGAGATGTGTCATATATGATTGGGATATGATTTGGGGGTATATGCTGTGAAATATGATGTGTTCAATGGATTTTTTTTTTGTTATATGATGTTTTGTATATGATGTTGTATATGTGGATATGCGATGTGGAATATAATGTGATTGATGTTGTATATGAGGTTGGGTAATGAGGTGTCTATATAATGTGTATTATGATGTGTATATGATGTGGTATATAATGGTATCTGAGGTAATGTGTGAATATAATGTGTATATGATGTGTATATGATGTGTATATGATGTGTATATGATGTGTATATGCTGTGTATATGATGTGTATATGATGTGTATATGATGTGTATATAATGTGTATATGATGTGTATATGATGTGTATATCCTGTGTATATGCTGTGTATATGCTGTGTATATGATGTGTATATGATGTGAATATAATGTGTATATGATGTGTATATGATGTGTATATGATGTGTATATAATGTGTATATGATGTGTATATGATGTGTATATGCTGTGTATATGCTGTGTATATGATGTGTATGCGATGTGTATATGCTGTGTATGCGATGTGTATATGCTGTGTATGAGATGTGTATGCGATGTGTATATGATGAGTATATGATGTGTATATGCTGTGTATATGCTGTGTATATCCTGTGTATATGCTGTGTATATGTTGTGCATATGATGTGCATATGTTGTGCATATGATGTGCATATGATGTGTATATGATGTGTATATGCTGTGTATATGATGTGTATATTCTGTGTATATCCTGTCTATATGCTGTGTATATGATGTGCATATGATGTGCATATGATGTGTATATCCTGTGTATATGCTGTGTATATCCTGTGTATATGCTGTGTATATAATGTGCATATGCTGTGTATATGATGTTTATATCCTGTGTATATGATGTGTATATGCTGTGTATATGATGTGTATATCCTGTGTATATGCTGTGTATATACATAGTAACATAGTAACATAGTAACATAGTAATTAAGGTTGAATAAAGACATTCGTCCATCAAGTCCAACCTATTCACTTTTTTTTTTTTTTTTTTTTTTAATTTATTTTTTTTAACCCTACCTAACAGTTGATCCAGAGGAAGGCAAAAAACCCCAGCTAAAAAAGGGGGGGAAAAATTCCTTCCTGACTCCAAACGGCAATCGGAAAGTATCCCTGGATCAACCAGATCTATATGCATTAATACCAGTAATTCTCAATATTTTTTAGTTTTAGAAACTTATCCAGGCCTTTTTTAAAGTTATGATGTGTATATGGTGTGTATATGATTTGTATATGCTGTGCATATGCTGTGTATATGATATGTATATCCTGTGTATATGATGTGTATATGCTGTGTATATGATGTGTATATTCTGTCTATATCCTGTGTATATGATGTGTATATGATGTGTTTATGCTGTGTATATGATGTGTGTGCGATGTGTATGCGATGTGTATGCGATGTGTATATGCTGTGTATACGATGTGTATGCGAGTGTGAATATGATGAGTATATGATGTGTATATGCTGTGTATATGCTGTGTATATGATGTGTATATGCTGTGTATATCCTGTGTATATCCTGTGTATATGCTGTGTATATGATGTGCATATGATGTGCATATGATGTGTATATGCTGTGTATATGATGTGTATATTCTGTGTATAGGGCTATAACCCAAATGTAGAGTTCGGTACCCTTGTATTGGCGATAACCCTCAAATGTAGTTAGCTTGGTAACCCTTGTATATGGCCGATAACCCTCAAATGTAGAGTTCGGTAACCCTAGAATTGGGTATAAACCCTCAAATGTAGATTTCGGTAAATCTTGTATTGGCGATAACCCTCAATGTAGAGTTCGGTAACCCTAGAATTGGGTATAACCCTCAAATGTAGAGTTCGGTAACCCTTGTATTGGCGATAACCCTCAAATGTAGAGTTCGGTAACCCTTGTATTGGGATAACCCTCAAATGTAGAGTTCGGTAACCCTTGAATTGGCGATAACCCTCAAATGTAGTGTTTGGTAACCCTTGAATTGGCGATAACCCTCAAATGTAGTGTTTGGTAACCCTCGATATTGGGGATAACCCCTCAAATGTAGAGTTCGCTAACCCTTGTATTGGCGATAACCCTCAAATGTAGCGTACGGTAAACCCTCGTATTGGCGATAACCCTCAAATGTAGAGTTCGGTAACCCTCAAATTGGTGATAACCCTCAAATGTAGTGTTTGGTAACCCTCGAATTGGTGATAACCCTCAAATGTAGCGTTCGGTAAACCTCGAATTGGCGATAACCCTCAAATGTAGTGTTTGGTAACCCTCGAATTGGTGATAACCCTCAAATGTAGCATTCGGTAACCCTCGAAATGGTGATAACCCTCAAATGTAGCGTTCGGTAACCCTAGAATTGGCGATAACCCTCAAATGTAGCGTTCGGTAACCCTCGAATTGGCGATAACCCTCAAATGTAGCGTTCGGTAACCCTCGAATTGGCGATAACCCTCAAATTTAGCGTTCGGTAACCCTCGAATTGGCGATAACCCTCAAATGTAGCGTTCGGTAACCCTCGAATTGGTGATAACCCTCAAATGAAGTGTAACCCTCGAATTGGCGATAACCTTCAATGAAACATTCGGTAACCCTCAAATTGGTGATAACCCTCAAATGTAGCGTTCGGTACCCCTCGAATTGGGTATAACCCTCAAATGTAGCGTTCGGTAACCCTTGTATTGGCAATAACCCTCAAATGTAGTGTTTGATAACCCTTGAATTGGATAACCCTCGAATATAGCGAAAACTCAATGCGGAAGCCCGACAATTGTCCAATCATGAAGTTAGTATTTAAACAAGCTTTGGTGATATGTACATGTTCCCCAGACCAATTCCCTGGTCCCACAGCCATTTACAGTGAGTTACCATTGCTATTTCAACTGTATCTTATTAGAACTTTTTGAACTATTTGACTCCCATTGACCTTAATTGTAAGTAAAAGTTCTATAGTTCGGAAACGAACCAATTTTAGGAAGTTCACAGCCATCTCTATTTAGTAGAGCCTTAGATAACAAGTTGCTATAACCTATAATGTGGAGAGTAGCACATGTTTCAAACCCAACCATATGTTGTGCTAATCCCCACATTAAAGGTTCCCTCAAGTACTTTTTATGATTTTAAAGGTCATTATATACTTACCTCCTCCCCCACTCCTCTTCTTATATGCACGCTCTCTACCAAGGGTGAGGACCCAAGCAGGGCCGGATTTCTAATTTTTTTCTCCCCTAGGCCAGCTAGCTTGTGTCTCCACAACCCGATATATACTGATCAGGTTATTTGTATTGCAACTGTGTTTGACACAGTTTACATATCCCCATTTACATATCTACCGACTCCTATTGTTTATTATAATACATTCATATCTCTATTATCCCCATTAACATATCTATCTTACCCCTACCGACTCCTATTGTTTATTATAATACATTTCATTTCTCTATTATCCCCATTTACATATCTATCTTACCCCTACCATATCTCTATTATCCACAATTTACATATCTATCTTACCCCTACCGACTCCTATTGTTTATTATAATACATTTCATATCTCTATTATCCCCATTTACATATCTATCTTACCCTACCAACTCCTATTGTTATTATAATACATTTCATATCTCTATTATCCCCATTTACATATCTATCTTACCCCTACCGACTCCTATTGTTTATTATAATACATTTCATATCTCTATTATCCCCATTTACATATCTATCTTACCCCTACCGACTCCTATTGTTTATTATAATACATTTCATATCTCTATCTCCATTTACATATCTATCTTACCCCTACCGACTCCTATTGTTTATTATAATACATTTCATATCTCTATTATCCCCATTTACATATCTATCTTACCCCTACCGACCCCTATTGTTTATTATCATATCTCTATTATCCCCATTTACATATCTATCTTACCCCTACCGACTCCTATTGTTTATTATAATACATTTCATATCTCTATTATCCCCATTTACATATCTATCTTACCCTAACCGACTCCTATTGTTTATTATAATACATTTCATATCTCTATTATCCCCATTTACATATCTATCTTACCCCTACCGACTCCTATTGTTTATTATGATACATTTCATATCTCTGTTATCTCCATTTACATATCTATCTTACCCCTACCGACTCCTATTGTTTATTATAATACATTTCATATCTCTGTTATCTCTCCATTTACATATCTATCTTACCCCCACCGACTCCTATTGTTTATTATAATACATTTCATATCTCTATTATCTCCATTTACATATCTATCTTACCCCTACCGACTCCTATTGTTTATTTAATACATTTCATATCTCTATTATCCCCATTTACATATCTATCTTACCCCTACCGACTCCTATTGTTTATTATAATACATTTCATATCTCTATTATCTCCATTTACATATCTATCTTACCCCTACCGACTCCTATTGTTTTATAAATACATTTCATATCTCTATTACCCCCATTTACATATCTATCTTACCCCTACCGACTCCTATTGTTTATTATAATACGTTTCATATCTCTATTATCCCCATTTACATATCTATCTTACCCCTACCGACTCCTATTGTTTATTATAATACGTTTCATATCTCTATTATCCCCATTTACATATCTATCTTACCCTACCGACTCCTATTGTTTACTATAACATTTCATACCTCTATTATCCCCATTTACATATCTATCTTACCCCTACTACCGACTCCTATTGTTTTACTATAATACACTTCATACCTCTATTATCCCCATTTACATATCTATCTTACCCCTACCGACTCCTATTGTTTATTATAATACATTTCATATCTCTATTATCCCCCATTTACATATATATCTTACCCCTACTGACTCCTATTGTTTATTATAATACATTTCATATCTCTATTCTCTCCATTTACTATCTATCTTACCCCTACTGACTCCTATTGTTTATTATAATACATTTCATATCTCTATTATCCCCCATTTACATATCATCTTACCCCTACCCGACTCCTATTGTTTATTATAATGCATTTCATATCTCTATTATCCCCCATTTACATATCTATCTTACCCCTACCGACTCCTATTGTTTATATATAATGCATTTCATATCTCTATTATCCCCCATTTACATATCTATCTTACCCCACCGACTCCTATTGTTTATTATAATGCATTTCATATCTCTATTATCTCCATTTACATATCTATCTTACCCCGCTACCGACTCCTATGTTTTATTATAATACATTTCATATCTCTATTATCTCCATTTACATATCTATCTTACCCCTACCGACTCCTGTTGTTTATTATAATACATTTCATATCTCTATTATCCCCATTTACATATCTAACTTACCCCTACCACTCCTGTTGTTCATTTAACATATCTATCTTACCGCTACCACCGACTCCTATTGTTTATTATAATACATTTCATATCTCTATTATCTCCATTTACATATCTATCTTACCCCTACCTACCGACTCCTATTGTTTATTATAATACATTTCATATCTCTATTATCCCCATTTACATATCTATCTTACCCTACCGACTCCTATTGTTTATTATAATACATTTCATATCTCTATTATCCCCATTTACATATCTATCTTACCCCTACCGACTCCTATTGTTTATTATAATACATTTCATATCTCTATTATCCCCATTTACATATCTATCTTACCCCTACCGACTCCTATTGTTTATTATATACATTTCATATCTCTATTATCCCCATTTACATATCTATCTTACCCCTACCGACTCCTATTGTTTATATAATACATTTCATATCTCTTTATCCCCATTTACATATCTATCTTACCCCTACCGCATCCTATTGTTTTTATAATACATTTCATATCTCTGTTATCTCCATTTACATCTATCTTACTACTATCTACCCTACCGACTCCTATTGTTTTATTATAATACATTTCATATCTCTGTTATCTCCATTTACATATCTATCTTACCCCCACCGACTCCTATTGTTTATTATAATACATTTCATATCTCTATTATCTCCATTTACATATCTATCTAACCCCTACCGACTCCTATTGTTTATTATAATACATTTCATATCTCTATTATCCCCATTTACATATCTATCTTACCCCTACCGCCTCCTATTGTTTATTTAATACATTTCATATCTCTATTATCTCCATTTACATATCTATCTTACCCCTACCGACTCCTATTGTTTATTATAATACATTTCATATCTCTATTATCCCCATTTACATATCTATCTTACCCCTACCGACCTCTATTGTTTATTATAATACGTTTCATATCTCTATTATCCCCATTTACTATCTATCTTACCCCTACCGACTCCTATTTTTATTATAATACGTTTCATATCTCTATTATCCCCATTACATATCTATCTTACCCTACCGACTCCTATTGTTTACTATAATACATTTCATACCTCTATTATCCCCATTTACATATCTATCTTACCCCTACCGACTCCTATTGTTTACTATAATACACTTCATACCTCTATTATCCCCATTTACATATCTATCTTACCCCTACCGACTCCTATTGTTTATTATAATACATTTCATATCTCTATTATCCCCCATTTACATATATATCTTACCCCTACTGACTCCTATTGTTTATTATAATACATTTCATATCTCTATTATCTCCATTTACATATCTATCTTACCCCTACTGACTCCTATTGTTTTATAATACATTTCATATCTCTATTATCCCCCATTTACATATCTATCGAATTGGGTATAACCCTCAAATGTAGAGTTCGGTAACCCTTGTATTGGCGATAACCCTCAAATGTAGAGTTCGGTAACCCTTGTATTGGCGATAACCCTCAAATGTAGTGTACGGTAACCCTTGTATAGGCGATAACCCTCAAATGTAGAGTTCGGTAACCCTAGAATTGGGTATAACCCTCAAATGTAGATTTCGGTAAATCTTGTATTGGCGATAACCCTCAAATGTAGAGTTCGGTAACCCTAGAATTGGGTATAACCCTCAAATGTAGAGTTCGGTAACCCTTGTATTGACCCCACCCATGCTTAGCTCCAACTCCACCCAAACTCTTCCTTGGCCGGCTCACACCTCACCCCTGCTTAGCTCCAAATCCACCCAAACTCTTCCTTGGCCTGCTCACTCCCCACCCCTGCTTAGCTCCAACACCACCCAAACTCTTCCTTGGCCTGCTCACACCCCACCCATGCTTAGCTCCAACTCCACCCAAACTCTTCCTTGGCCTGCTCACACCCCACCCATGCTTGGCTCCAACTTAGATTTTAATCTAAGTTTAGTAAACTTAGATAAAATCTAAGTTGGAGCCAAGCATGGGTGGGGTTGTGAGCAGGCCAAGGAAGAGTTTGGGTGGAGTTTGGAGCTAAGCATGGGTGGGGGTGGTGAGAGCCAAGGAAGAGTTTGGGTGGAGTTGGAGCTACGCAAGGGTGGGGAGTGGGCTTGCCAAGGAAGAGTTTGGGTGGTGTTGGAGCTAAGCAGGGGTGGGGAGTGAGCAGGCCAAGGAAGAGTTTGGGTGGAGTTGGAGCTAAGCAGGGGTGGGGTGTGAGCAGGCCAAGGAAGAGTTTGGGTGGATTTGGAGCTAAGCATGGGTGGGGTGTGAGCATGCCAAGGAAGAGTTTGGGTGGTGTTGGAGCTAAGCAGGGGTGGGGAGTGAGCAGGCCAAGGAAGAGTTTGGGTGGAGTTGGAGCTAAGCAGGGGTGGGGTGTGAGCAGGCCAAGGAAGAGTTTGGGTGGATTTGGAGCTAAGCAGGGGTGAGGTGTGAGCCGGCCAAGGAAGAGTTTGGGTGGAGTTGGAGCTAGCATGGGGGGGTGTGAGCAGTCCCCACCCTTTTCAATAGATAATGGGATATTGGAAGTATTAAGAACTACGGTCTGTAAAATTACAGGTTATCTCTCTGGTTAGTGGCCTAAATTAAATTAATCAGACCAGGCTGTGTGAGGCAATAAAACAATCATCTACAAAAGTCATTTCCAGTGTCAGACTGGCCCACCAGGTTACAGGGGAATCCCCAGGGGGGCCCACAGCCTATTCACCCAAAAAAGAGAAAACTGCTACAATTTTAATAACAAGTAAAAGGGACAGTAAGAAATTCAACTTAATAAACAAAATCAGTCAGTAGGCATTAGACGTAAATGTGTAAATTAATGATAATAGAGATAGAAAATATTAGTTGGGCACCTAAAATCTTCCTGGTGGATCCCTGATCTCAGATTCCTGGTGGGCCCCTGGTCTGAGATTTGGTGGGCCCCTGATCTCAGATTTCCTGGTGGATCCCTGATCTCAGATTTCCTGGTGGATCCCTGATCTCATATTTCCTGGTGGATCCCTGATCTCAGAATTCCTGGTGGGCCCCTGATGTCAGATTTCCTGGTGGGCCCCTGATCTCAGATTTCCTGGTGGGTCCCTGGTCTGAGATTTCCTGGTGGGCCCCTGATCTCAGATTTCCTGGTGGATCCCTGATCTCAGATTCTGGTGGGCCCCTAATCTCAGATTTCCTGGTGGGCCCCTGGTCCTCAGATTTCCTGGTGGGCCCCTGGTCTCAGATTTCCTGGTGGGCCCCTGATCTCAGATTTCCTGGTGGATCCCTGATCTCAGATTTCCTGGTGGGCCCCTGGTCTCAGATTTCCTGGTGGGCCCCTGATGTCAGATTTCCTGGTGGGCCCCTGATCTCAGATTTCCTGGTGGGTCCCTGGTCTGAGATTTCCTGGTGGGCCCCTGATCTCAGATTTCCTGGTGGATCCTGATCCAGATTTCCTGTGGGCCCTAATCTCAGATTTCTGGTGGCCCCTGGTCTCAGATTTCCTGGTGGGCCCCTGGTCTCGATTTCCTGGTGGGCCCCTGATCTCAGATTTCCTGGTGGATCCCTGATCTCAGATTTCCTGGTGGGCCCATGGTCTCAGATTTCCTGGTGGGCCCCTGATCTCAGATTTCCTGGTGGGCTCCTGATCTCAGATTTCCTGGTGGGCCCCTGATCTCAGATTTCCTGGTGGGCCCCTGATCTCAGATTTCCTGGGGGGCCCCTGGGCTACATCAGTCCGACTGCTTATTTCTAAGCCCCTTTCACTGTCTCCCCATTCTGGGTGCCTTTTTCGGGGACTTTAGGGCAATACATGTGAAAACCTTATTATTAGTATTGGATATGAAAGGTACAATTTAAACAAATGACCTGAATATAAATGAGGAGAGTTACATTGTTACAAACGAAGAACCGTGTACAGTGGTCGGATTTTACACAAAGTGACCCTAGAGGATAGCGTTACCTTGCAGCCATTTTACTTACCAAAGGAGGCATATTCATTACCAAGAGGGTCAAACACAACTGGCCAGTGTTGTCATAAACACCTGCATCACTTTTAAGGGTTATCAACACACGGGCAGCTTCACTGCGATCTGATAGGTGGAATAAAACAGCCAATGAAAACGGATTACCTATCAATGTGCAGGGTTCAATTCTATATCACAGTCACTACGTATTCTAATAGATTTATGTTGTTTTATAGACAAACCTACATTCAACATGCAGTCCCAAAGCAGAGATTAAAGGGAACTAAAGCTATAAAGCACTTTTTGAAGTTGAGGCAGTAATACAGATTGCTGCTATTTCTGTGAGATGCTCCAATAACTAACCAGATATCTGAGCCCATCAACCGCAGTTAGACGCTAATATTTGTCTGTAGTGAATTATCCTGGTACCTAGTTTGCTGCCAGTTGCAGGGGTGTGCGCTGTTTGTGATCTCGGCTATTGGTCTCTGCATTTGCCTTGATAAGAACCTTCACTGAATTGACCGAGTCGTGTTGGCTGCGTAATGCAGTGGCGTTTGCTTTGCCTTGTAATTGCATTGACATTGGCTGTAAAAGGTCAAAGACAAAGTTGTGGTTATAGTATGAAAAGGCCTCAGATATTTACTAAAGACAATCACTGAATTGTAAGACAAGAGAAGCCTTTATCTTTTGTGTAAATACAACAAACACACACAGGGGGGCCACGAGCATCAAATGACACACACAGGAGGGCCACAAGTATCCAATGACACACACAGCAGGGCCACGAGCATCCAATGACACACACAGGAGGGCCACAAAGCATCAAATGACACACACGGGGCCACAAGTACCAATGACACACACAGCAGGGCCACGAGCATCCAATGACACACACAGGAGGGCCACAAGCATCAAATGACACACACAGGAGGGCACAAGTATCCAATGACACCACAGCAGGGCACGAGCATCCATGACCACAACAGGAGGGCCACGAGTATCCAATGACACACACAGGAGGGCCACGAGCATCCAATGACACACAAGGAGGGCCACGAGCATCCAATGACACACACAGGAGGGCCACGAGTATCCAATGACACAAACACGGAGGGCCACGAGCAGACAATAACACACACAGGAGTGCCACGAGCAGACAATAACACACACAGGATTGCCACGAGCATCCAATGACACACACAGCAGGGCCACGAGCATCCAATGACACACACAGGAGGGCCAGACATCCAATGACACACAGAGGGCACGATATCCAATGACACACACAGGAGGGCCACGAGTATCCAATGACACACACAGGAGTGCCACGAGCAGACAATAACACACACAGGAGTGCCACGAGTATCCAATGACACACACAGCAGGGCCACGAGCATCCAATGACACACCAGACGTATAAACTATTATAATAACATGTATGGTAGAAACAGGACAGATATAACTCATATAACAATATAAAACATTAAGCTATTAGTAGTAACAGACAGATATAACTCATTATATAACGTATGGTAGAAACAGACAGATATAACTCATTATATAACATGTATGGTAGAAACAGACAGATATAACTCATTATATAACACTTAGGTACGTAACAACGAGATAACTCATTAATATAACATGTATGGTAGAACAGACAGATATAAACTCATTATATAACAGTATGGTAAAAGACACATTAACTCATTATATCACAGTAGGTAGTAACAGAACGATATAACTCATTATATAACATGTATGGTAGAAACAGACCGATTAACTCATATTAACTGGTATTGAGTAACAGACGATATAACTCATTATATAACATGTATGGTAGTAACAGACTATATATAACTCATTATATCATGTATGGGTAGTACCAGACAGATATAACTCATTCTATAACATGTATGGTAAAGTCACAGACAGATAAACTCAATTATATAATAACATGTATGGTAGTAACAGACAGATATAAACTCATTATTATAACAGTCTGGTAGTAACATGACAGATATAACTCATTATATATCATGGTATGGTAGAAACGACAGATATAACTCATTATATAACACGTATGGTAGTACAGACAGATATAACTCATTTATATACACATGTATGGTAGAAACAGACAGATTTAACTCATTAATATAATACGTATGGTAGTAACAGACAGATATACCATCTATATAACAGTGTAAGTACAGCAGATATAACTCATTATTAACATGTATGGTAGAAACAGACAGATATAACTCATTATATAACATGTATGGTAGAACAGACAGATATAACTCATTATATAACACATGTAGTAACAGACAGACAGAGATAACTCATATATAGCACATGTTGGTAGTAACAGACAGATATAACTCATATATAACATATGGTATATAACAGACAGATAAACTCATTATATAACAGTATGTGAAACGACAGATATAAACTCTATATAACATCCTGGTAGAACAGACAGATATAACTCATTATATAACATGTAGGTAGAAACAAGACAGATAATCTTTATATCTGTATGGTAGTACAGACAGATATACTCATTATAACAGTATGGAGTAACAGACGATATACTCTTATTATAACGTAGGTAGAACAGACATAACTCGTTATATAACAGTATGGTAGAAACAGACAGATATAACTCATTATATAATCATGTATGGTAGTAACAGACAGATATACTCATTATATACCTGTATGGTATAAACAGACAATATAACTCATTATATAACATGTATGTGTAGAAACGACAGATATAACTCTTATATAACGTTGGTAGAAACAGACAGATAAACTTTCATTATAACACGTTTATGGTAGAAACAGACAGATATAACTCTTAGTATACACATCTATGGTAGAAAACACAGATATAACTCATTATCTAACACTTTGGTAGTAACAGACAGATATAACTCATTATATAAACACGTATGGTAAAGTACAGACAGATATAACTCATTATTAACGTATGGTAGAACAGACGATAGAACTATTATAATAACAGTATGTAGAAAGCGGTACAGATTAACTCGTTATATCATGTAGGTAAGAACAGACAGATTAACTCATTATATAACAGTATGGTAGAAACAGACAGATATAACTCATTATATAAAACAGTATGGTAAGAACAGACAGATATAACTCATTATATAACACTATGGTAGAACAGACAGATATAACTCATTATATAACATGTATGGTAGTAACAGACAATACTAACCTTATATAACATGTATGGTAGCAACAGATTAACGCATTATCTACATGTATGGTAGTAACAGACAGATATAACTCATTATATAACATGTAATGGTAGAAACAACGATATAACTCATTATATAACTATGGTAAAACAGACAGATAAACTCATTATATAACATGTATGTAGTAACAGGATATATACTTCATTATGATAACATATCTGTAAAAGAAGTAGAAACTCATTATATATACATGTATGGTAGTAACAGACAGAATAACTCACTTATATAACACTATGTGTAGGTAACAGACAGATATAAACTCATGTATAACATGTATGGTAGTAACGAACAGATAATAACTTCATATCTACTGTATGGTAGAAACAGCACATATAACTCATTTAGTAACAGTATGGTAGTAACAGACAGATAACTCATTATATAACATTATGGTAGAAACAGACCGAATATAACTCATTCATATAACAGTATGGTAGTAACAGACAGATATAACTCATTTATAACAGTATTGTAGTAACAGACAGTAACTCATTATATAAATGGTAGAAAAAACAGATATAACTCATTAATAACATGTATGGTAGTAACAGACAGATTAATCATTATATAACCGTATTGTAGATAACAGACAGATATACATATACATGCATATAATCATATACATTATGGTAGTAACAGACAGATATAACTCATATATAACAGTATGGTAAAACAGACAGATATAACTCATGTATATAACATGTACTGGTAGAACAACAGATAGACGCAATTATGATAACATATGTAAGAACAGACAGATATAACTCATTATATAACATGTAGGTAGTAAACAGACATATTAACTCTATATACACATGTATGGGTAGAAATCAGACGATTAACTCATTATAAAACATATGGTAGGTAAACGACAGATATAACATTATATAACTATGTAGAAACAGACAGATATAACTCATTATATAACATGTATGTAGAAAACAGACAGATATACTCATTATACTAAACATGTCTGAGTAGAACAGACAGATATACTCATTATATAACATCGTATGTAAGTACAGACAGATATAACTCATATAAACATGTATGGTAGAAACAGACGAATACTCATTATATAAACACGTATGGTGAAACAGACAGAGTATAACTCATTATAAGTGAAGAAACAGACAGATATAACTCTTATATACACATTATGTAGAAAGCCAGATGTAACTATTATATAACACGTATTGTAGTAAACACAGATATAACTCATTAGATAAAGCACGTATGGTAGAAACAGCAGATATAACTCATTATATAACATGTATGGTAGAAACAGACAGATACTAACTCCATTAATACACGTATGGTAGAAACAGACAGATATAACTCATTATATAACACTTATGTTAGAAACAGACAGAATATAACCGTTATATAAACATGTAGGAGAAACAACAGATATAACTCATTATAAACATGGTATGAAGAAACAGACAGATTAACCATTATATAACCTGTATGGTAGTAACAGACAGATACTACCATTAATAACATGTATGGTAGAACAGACAGATATAACTCTTATATAACATTATGGTAGAATACAGACAGATATAACTCATTATATAACATATGTAAGATAACAGACAGATATAACTTATTCATATAACATGTATGGTAGTAACGACAGATATAACTCTTATATACATGTATTGGAGTAACGACAGATATAACTCATTATATAACATGTTGGTAGTAACAACAGATATAACTCATTAATATAATATGGTAGTAACAGACAGATATAACTAGTAAACGTAGTAGAAGAACAATAAACTCATTTATAATAACATGTATGGTAGTAACAGCAGATATAACATATATAACACGTATGGTAGAAACAGAGCAGATATAACTCATTATATAACATCGTATGGTAGTAACACACGATATAACTATTATATAACATGTATTGGTAGACAGACAGATATACTCATTATATAACATGTATGGTAAGTAACACCAGATATAACTCATTAACTAACATGTAATGTAGAAACAGACAGATATACTCATTATATAAACGTATGGTAAAACAACAGATATAACTCATTATATAACACGTTATGATGAAACAGACAGATATAAACTCATTATATAACATGTATGGTAGTAACAGACAGATATAACTCATTATAAACATGTATGGTAGTAACAACAGATTAACTCATTATATAACATGTATGGTAGAAACAGACAGATATAACTCATTAATAAAACGTATGTAGACAACAGACAGATAACTATTATATAACATGTATGGTTTATTCCAGACAGATATAATCATTATATAACATGTATGGTAGAAACAGACAGATATACTCATTATATAACATGTATGGTAGTAAGACAGATATAACTCATTATAATACACTATTGGTAGAACAGACAGATATAACTTCATAATAAACAGGTATGTAGACGACAGATATAACTCATTATATAACATGTATGGTAGTACAACAGATATAACTCATATATAACATGTATGGTAGAAACAGACAGATATAACTCATTATATAACATGTTGGTAGTAACAGACGATATAACTCATTATTAACATGTATGTAAGAAAAGAGAATATACTCGTATATACTGTATGGTAGAAACAGACAGATATAAACTCATTATATAACATTATGGTAGTAAACAGACAGATATAACTCTTAATAAACATGTATGGGTAGAAAACAGACAGATATAAACTCAGTTAATAACATGTATGGTATTAACAGACAGATAAACTCATTATATAACATGTATGTAGATACAGACAGATTAACTCATTATATAACATGTATGTGTAGTAACAGACAGATATAACTCATTATATAACATGTATGTAGTAACAGACAGATATAACTCATTATATAACATGTATGGTAGAAAGACAGATCTAACTCATTATTAACAGTATGTATAACACAGATATAACTATTATATAACATGTTGTAGTAACAGACCGATATATCATTATATAACATGTATGGTAGAAACAGACAATATAACTCATTATATAACAGTGTATGGTAGTACAGACAGATATAACTCATTATATAACATGTTAATGGTAGAACAGACAGATATAACTCATATATATAAACAACCTACGGTCGGATAGAAACAGACAGATATACTCATTATTAACATGTATGGCAGAACAGAGACAATATAATCATTATTATAAACGTATGGTAGAAAGAGCAGATATAACTCATTATAAACTATGAAACGACCATCATTGCGTCATGTTACATAAAGGACATATGGTAGAATCAACAGAAGTACAATTGTATGAATACACACACAGTGGACAACAGTACAACTTATTAACACTATGGTAGACCGGTGGCGATAACTCATATATACACTGTATGGTATGATAACAGACAAATATAACTCATTATATCACACCCATGTAGGAAGAGGACTTGACAGTGAGAGCATTGTATAACACTCATGTAGATAAACAGTAGGTTTTTTTAAACAGACAGAATCACGTAAGACACTAACTGATTTATAGTAACACACATGTAAGGCTACATATCTAGTTCAGACAGATATACTCATATATAACACGTAGGTAAAATAACAGTACTCATATCATTTAAACATTGTATGGTAGTGAACAGACAGATATAACTCATTATACACTAATGTATAGAAACAGACAGAAACTCATTAAGAACACTATGGAGAACAACAATAAACTCATTATAGAACACGGTAATGGTAGAAAGAGACAGATATAACTCATTATATACACTATACGAAAAGAACAGAAAATTCATTATATAACATGTATGGTTAAAAAACAGACGATAACTACTTATATAAACAGGTAGGTATAACAATACAGATATAACTCATTATATAACACTATGGTATACACGATATAACTCATATATACAGTAGGTAGAAAGAGCAGACAGATATAAAACTTCATTATACCATGTATGTAGTAACAGACAGATATACTCTCATATATAACATGCTATGGTAAAAGAGACAGATATAACTCATTATATAACTGTATGGTAGTAACAGACAGATAAACTCATTAATAACACGTATGGTAGAAAAGACAGATATAACTCATTATATAACATGTATGGTAGAAAACAGACAGATATAACTCATTATATAACACTGTATGGTAGTAACAGACAGACATATAACTCATTTATAATAAACCATTATGGTAGTAACAAGACAGATATAACTCATTATATAACCATTGGTAGAAAGAGACGATATCCATTAGATATACATCGTATGGTAGTAACAGACAGTATAGAACGCATTATATAACACTTATGGTAAAACACAGATATAACTCATTATATAACAAGTGTATTGTAGAGACAGACAAGATATAACCCTCATTATAACAATGTATGTAGAAACAGACAGATATAACTCCATTATCTACACTATGGTAACAGACAGAATAACGCTTATATCATTAGGTAGTAACGACAGATATAACTCATTATATAACCGTATGGTAGAAAGAGACAGATATAACTCATTATATAACCATGTATGGTAGTAACAGACAGATATAACTCATTATATAACATATGGGATAACAGACAGAGATAACTCATTATAACACTATGGTAGTAAGAGACATATATAACTCATTATATAACATGTATGGTAGTAACAGACAGATATAACTCATTATATAAACACGTATGGTAGAAAGAGACAGATATACTCATTATATAACATGTAGTGTAGTAACAACAGACAGATATAACTCATTATATAACATGTATGGTAGTAACAGACATATATAACTCATTATATAACACGTATGGTAGATGAACAGACAGATTAACTCATTATATACATGTATGGTAGTAAACAGACAGATATAACCATTATATAACATGTATGTAGTAACAGACAGATTACTCATTATATAACACGTATGGTAGAAACAGACAGATATAACTCATGATATAACATGGTATGGTAGTAACAGACGATATCTCCATTATATACATGTATGTCAACAGACAGATAAACCTCATTAAACATGTATGTAGAACAGACATATAACTCATTATATAACATGTATGGTAGTAACGACAGTATAACTCATATATAAACAGTATGGTAGCAACAGACAGATATAACTCATTATAAACATGTATGGTAGAACACAGATATAACTCTTATATAACACGTATGGTAGAACAGACAGATTAACTCATTATAAACATTTATGGTAGAACAGACAGATATAACTCATTATATAACCACTATGGTAAGAAAAGACATATAACTCATTATATAACATGTATGGTAGTACCAGACAGATAATAAACTCATTAGTATAACATTTATGTAGTAAGTACACGATATAACTCATTATATAACGTATGGTAGACAGAACAGATATAACTCATTATATAACATGTAGTGTAACAGACAGATATACACATTATATAACACTATGGTAACCGATTTACTCATTAGTACAGTAGGTAGTAACAGTACAGATATAACTCATTATTAACTGTATGGTAGAAACGACAGATTATAACTCATTATATAACGTATGGTCAGAAACAGACAGATATAACTCATTATATAAAATGTATGGTAGTAACAGACAGATATAACTCATTATATAACATGTATGGTAGTAACAGACAGATATAACTCATTATATAACATGTATGGTAGTAACAGGCAGATATAACTCATTATATAACATGTAATGGTAGTAACAGACAGATATAACTCATTATATAACATGTATGGTGAAACAGACAGATATAACTCATTATATAACCGTATGGTAGAAAGAGACAGATTACTCATAATAAACTGTATGGTAGTAACAGACAGATATAACTCTATATAATAACATGTATGGTAGTGAACAGACAATATAACTCATTAGTATAACATGTATGGTAGTACCAGACAGATATAACTCATTATATAACATGTATGGTAGTAACAGACAGATATAACTCTTATATAACATGTATGGTAGTAACAGACAGATATAATCCATTATAAACACGTGGTAGAAAACAGACAGATATAAATCATTATATAACATGTAGGGTAGTAACAGACAGATATAACTCATTATAATAACACGTTTATGGTAGAAACAGACAGATATAACTCATTATATAACATGTAATGGATAGTACAGACAGAATATAACTCATTATATAACATGTATGGTAAAACAGACAGATATAACTCATTATATAACAGTATGGTGAAGCGACAGATATAACTCATTATATAACAGTATGGTAGTAACAGACAGATATAACTCATTATATAACACGTACTGGGAAAGAGACAGATATAACTCAGATATTAACATGTATGGCGTAGTAACAGACAGATATAACTCATATATAACACGTATGTAGAAAGAGACTGCTGTAACCTATGTAAAGTTGGATTCTGGCTGCAATTTGAAGATTTCTGAAATTCACAAATTAGCATTAAAAAATGACTATATGTTAATTGTAGAATTTTGCCTACCATGATTTGAACAGTAGGTTTCTGTTAAGGACATTTATATTTCCCTACCAACTCCCTTTTGGTTTGTATTATTAATAGTACAAAGTTTAGGGCTCCTCTCTGGGGTTACCTTTGGTAAGTTAAAAATATAAAGTTCTCATCTCAGTCCAAGACCTAATGGGATTACACAGGAAACAGTTTTCCATGGGCCAGTAATCTCTTGCATCTGGCCAATGGAGCACATATTCCCACTGAATAAGTCCTGGACTAGGGGAGCAACTTCAGAGACCTAGTAGATTATACCTGATTGGTTGCTTGGGAAAACATTGGCACCTTTAGTCCTCACTCTGCTACAAAGATGGGTCGTTTTTATAAAATTGTATTATAGACAGACTTTCTAATGGGGTACCCCCTAAACCCACCAATCGGGTTGGCTTAAGGGACTTGTGAGACTATGTGAGTCTTTGCAATAACTTACACTTACCCAGGGGAGACTGGACCTTTTGGTCTGGGGGGCAAATATGGCAAGTGGCCGTTTCACGGTAGGTCACACATTTTTGACCACACCCACTTTTTTTAGGTTACACCCCATTTTTTAGACCACTTTTCCCATCAATGTATGATGTGGTTAAAGGACAATTATATAATAAAATCTCCCCCCTCCCCCTTATAAGTAGGGGAGGACATGATCACTAAGTTCTCACCCCTGGGTACACTCTTGGTCAAGTTATACTTACCCAAGGTTTCCTTTGTTCCTAATGAAATGGAGGGCTGATAACACAGCTAATAAACTGGAGGGCTGACAAACTCTGAATAATAAATGGTGGGCTGACTAACACTGGCTAATGATCTGAAGGGCTGCCAACACTGGCTAATGACTGGAGGGTTGACAATACTGGCTAATGATCTGAAGGGCTGCCAACACTGGCTAATGAACTGGGGCTGAC
Organism: Hymenochirus boettgeri; assembly: GCA_019447015.1. Classification (NCBI taxonomy): domain Eukaryota; kingdom Metazoa; phylum Chordata; class Amphibia; order Anura; family Pipidae; genus Hymenochirus; species Hymenochirus boettgeri. Next base: position 26,236 of record JAACNH010002593.1, read on the forward strand.
AATACTGGCTAATAATCTGAGGGCTGGCCAACACTGGGCTAATGAACTGGAGGGCTGACATACTGGCAATGATCTGAAGGGCTGCCAACACTGGCTAATGAACTGGAGGTGACCATACTGGCTAATGACTGAAGGGCTACCAACATGCTAATGAACTGGAGGGGTACAATACTGGCTAATGACTGGGGGATGATGATACTGGCTAATGAACTGGAGGGCTGACAGACTGGCTAATGAACTGGGGGATGATGATACTGCTATGAACTGGAAGGCTGAAACACTGGCTAGGGATCTGAAGGACTAACACACTTTCTAATCATCTCAAGGGCTGACAACACTGGCTATATGCTGGAGGTCTGATAACATTGGCTAATGAATTGGGGGGACTAACTAACTCTGCTAAACAAACTGGAGGACTGATTAATGCTGCCTAATGAACGGAGGGCTGACTGGTAAACAGTCTGAACTATGAGGAGGGGTTTCCTGTTCCTGCCCATGTTAGAGCTAGAGGCATGTTCTCTGCCTTCAAGCACGTAACTTACTAATAGCTTCTGTGCAGCCCATACTTTCATTGGAGACCAGCCCGGACATTTGCCCCTCACCTACTGGGCCATCCTCCCCTGCACTTACCCACGCTTCAGGGACTTTAATCAGTGGAAGCAATGGGAAAATGGTCTTTACTCCTCCTTAAAATCTCCAGGTTCCTCTACCTATCTTTATTGACTTTTATGCAGATATTATCAGCTGCAAGAAACATAGCAGATTTTTGTTACGTTTATTAAAAGGAAAGGTAAATAAATTGGTATTCTGATCTCTGGAGGTGGCTGTGCAAAGCTCATTGACATGATCGATACAGTATATGAATGCTTGTAGGAAGCTCTTCATCACCACGTTGCTAGATAATCTTAAATGGAAATCAACACATAGAGGAGAAACCGTTAAGTGCTCACAAATAAATAATAGAGAAACCTAGGAAAGTGATGTATACACGGAACCCAGGCATTAGTGCATCTGAAAGGTTCATTAGTAGATACTAGAACTCAACCCGAGTTCAACCAGAACTTTTAATGTTCGGACCAAACTCTGAATTTTTATAACTTCCCGAACTAACGAACTTTCAAGTTTTTCTGAACTTGATAACCCTCGATTTCGGGCAAAACTTTCGAATGTATGTTTTCGTGATAAACCCATTGAATGTAGCATTTCGGCGTTACACCTCGAAGGTATTGTTTGGTAACCCTTGAATTGGGGGTATACCCTCAATTAGATTTCGATAAACTTGTATTCGATAACTCAAATGTTAGAGTTCGGTAACCCTTGTATTGGGCGATAACCCTCAAATGTAGTGTACGGTACCCTTGTATAGGCGATAACCCTCAAATGTAGAGTTCGGTACCCTAGAATTGGGTATAACCCTCAAATGTAATTTCGGTAAACTTGTTTGGCTATACCCTCAAATGTAGAGTTCGGTAACCCTAGAATTGGGTTATAACCCTCAAATGTAGAGTCGGTAACCCTTGTATTATGCGATAACCCTCAAATGTTAGAGTTCGGTACCCTTGTATTGGCGACAACCCTCAAATGTGAGTTCGGTAACCCTTGAATTGGCGATAACCCTCAAATGTAGTGTTTGGTACCCTTGAATTGGCGATAACCCTCAATGTAGTGTTTGGTACCCTCGAATTGGGGATAACCCTCAAATGTAGAGTTCGCTAACCTTGTATTGGCGATAACCCTCAAATGTAGCGTACGGTAACCCTCGTATTGGCGATAACCCTCAAATGTAGAGTTCGGTAACCCTCAAATTGGTGATAACCCTCAAATGTAGTGTTTGTAACACTCGAATTGGTGATAACCCTCAAATGTAGCGTTCGGTAAACCTCGAATGGCGATAACCCTCAATAGTGTTTGGTAACCTCGAATTGGTGATAACCCATGTAGCATTCGTACCCTCGAAATGTGAGATAACCCTCAATGTAGCTTCGGTATAACCCTAGAATTGCGTCTAACCCCTCAAATGTAGCTTCGGTAACCCTCGAATTGCGATAACCTCAAATGTAGCGTTCGGTAACCCTCGAATTGGCGATAACCCTCAAATGTAGCGTTCGGTAACCCTCGAATTGGCGATAACCCTCAAATGTAGCGTTCGGTAACCCTCGAATTGGTGATAACCCTCAAATGAAGTGTAACCCTCGAATTGGCGATAACCTTCAATGAAACATTCGGTAACCCTCAAATTGGTGATAACCCTCAAATGTAGCGTTCGGTACCCCTCGAATTGGGTATAACCCTCAAATGTAGCGTTCGGTAACCCTTGTATTGGCAATAACCCTCAAATGTAGTGTTTGATAACCCTTGAATTGGTGATAACCCTCGAATATAGCGAAAACTCAATGCGGAAGCCCGACAATTGTCCAATCATGAAAGTTAGTATTTAAACAAGCTTTGGTGATATGTACATGTTCCCCAGACCAATTCCCTGGTCCCACAGCCATTTACAGTGAGTTACCATTGCTATTTCAACTGTATCTTATTAGAACTTTTTGAACTATTTGACTCCCATTGACCTTAATTGTAAGTAAAAGTTCTATAGTTCGGAAACGAACCAATTTTAGGAAGTTCAGCCATCTCTATTTAGTAGAGCCTTAGATAAACAAGTTGCTATAACCTATAATGTGGAGAGTAGCACATGTTTCAAACCCAACCATATGTTGTGCTAATCCCCACATTAAAGGTTCCCTCAAGTACTTTTTATGATTTTAAAGGTCAATTATACTTACCTCCTCCCCACTCCTCTTCTTATATGCACGCTCTCTACCAAGGGTGAGGACCCAAGCAGGGCCGGATTTCTAATTTTTTTCTCCCCTAGGCCAGCTAGCTTGTGTCTCCACAACCCGATATATACTGATCAGGTTATTTGTATTGCAACTGTGTTTGACACAGTTTACATATCCCCATTTACATATCTACCGACTCCTATTGTTTATTATAATACATTTCATATCTCTATTATCCCCATTTACATATCTATCTTACCCCTACCGACTCCTATTGTTTATTATAATACATTTCATATCCCTGCCCTGAGTGTGAGTCCTAGGTGTAGCCCATGCTGTAGACTAATAAAGTAAAGGTGGTCCTCTGCACTCGTCCACACGTGGGTGCCCACTCCTCTAGATAATCCAACCCTTAATGGACATGTTCCATGTTCCCCCCGAAACGTGCCCCCTTCCTCACCAGAGGAAGGGGGCATGTTTCCCCCCGAAACGTTGTGATATATGTGTGGTCAATATTAAATTTAGTTTACTTTGGAGTGCGACCCTCGCTTTTTTGCTGTTTCATGCTGTAGACAGCCTGGTATACCAAGAGTTATATAACCCATCCTGGTACTTTACTGTAAAGTGCTACACTAACATATTAGTAGGTACAATGATATTTAACAGTAAAACACCAGAGATTGTATCATTTCTATAGGATTCCCCTGGGAGAGACTTTCATTTACTAGTTTATTAGGAATTGCCAAACCCGGTAACTTAGATACCTTTACCATTTAGTACATTTATAGTTCTATATTTGTGATATATTTGTGATATTTTGATATATTTTCCCTGTCCGTGGACCATAAATTGGGAAATTGAGAAACTACATGGGGAACAGATACCAAAGACCAAACGTTATGGACATTTGTATCAGTTATCTATCTTCACCTAACTGGCCTGTACCTTATAGTGTAAATTCCGGAGGTCTCATGGACAGTGCAGAGAAGAGTCTTTGTCCTAACTGGCTGCACATTGCCCCACGGGATTGGGGCCCATATTGTCAGGGTGTTTGGGCCAATAAAGTCCAAGCATAAAAATACCTCTTGGTTGGTCATTACAGACATAAAATGGCCATATTGTGGACTGATTTCATAAACAAAACATTTCTGTTTCTAACCATCTCAGTAAGAAGAGTATCTATTGCGGAATGCGGAATTATTTCATGCACACTGGTGTTTTAATATTAAAAACAGTTATTACCATATTCTAGATCCACCAGAACCCTGTCAAGGTCTCTCCTAAAGGTGGGTTCACAGGAGGTGACTTTTTGTCCCGGCCGAGCGTTCGCTACTAGTGATCGCATGGGCGGGACAAATGACTGGAAATAGTGGCCGCGGGTGCCAGTATGCGTGACCGATTGTGGGAACCACACGATCAACCGTGATTTACCAACATGGCCGATTGTGCGGTCGTTAATGATTAATTAATTGTATTAATTAAGTGCTTTATACTCATTATGTCATTTATTAACATAAGTTAGCCTTTAAAAAATATTTATTAAGGGAAAATCTTTAGAACACAGACAGGGAATTTGTGTCTTCTTACCCTGGTCCAGGTGAGACTCCTGGCCTGGAAAGTTAAATCTAAAAAAAAAAAGGCCAAGTTAAAGGGCAAGTCCAGCCCCAAAATGAAAACTTAAACACAGGTAAATCAACCCCCAAAACCCTAAACGGTAATAGTTTGAAATGTGAAATATATAAGTCTAACCTGAAATCCTGCACAATGTCCTGTTTCCCCTGTTTCTACTTCCTGGTTCTTCCAGTTAGTAACTGTCAGTTATGGATTTAACAGTTGACATCACAGCTAATGACTGAATGTTAATCCCCTGTCTGCCACTTCTGAGCATGCCCAGGCTCAGTACAGGCTCAGTACAGGTTTCTAAATTGCTCAGTTTCCATGAGGCATCCTGAAGCATAGCAGGCATACAGTAATGAATTCATAGGACAAACTATGATATATCAACATATTTTAAAGAGGCCATTCTTTCTAAAAGATATTCTTATGAGGGTGGAGTTGTCCTTTAACATTGTTCTTTGAAAATATTAACCTGTGCATCAACTGCTATTCTATTGTTCATGTCAAGGTTTTTTTTAACCTGCAACTCACGCCAACTGCAATTAAGTACCAAATGTGTACTTACTTTAAGACCCTTAGGATGTTGGATTTTAAATATATATATATATATTTACCATTGAACTTGAGGACGCACTCTCAGGACTTGGTTATAAACAATTTCTTTATTCAGTCGTTAACATGTTTCCATCTGCATAGCAGACCGTCATCAGATTCTGAACAATAAAGAAATTGTTTATAACCAAGTCTTCAAATACAACGGTATCTATATTTTTCAGACGGCACCTAGGCAGTTTACAGAGAAGAGAGTGCCGATCCGCAACATTGGAAACCCTATATATATATTTATATATTTACCCTAAAATACAACAGCTTATTTGATTAGTATTCTAAGCAGGGGGTTACTGGGGGAAAAAAATCTCTATATTACATGTGTGAAATGTCCTGCAAGACCATAAGAGAGCATCCATGCTAGAGTCCATCCTCCTTGTTCTGTAGTTAGATGTAGCGTGAGGAACTAGTGATTACGATAAACAAGCCACATGGTATCAGTTGCACACTCTGTACCTAGTAATTACTTACCTGCCCCTGGCTAGTGAGAGCACACCAGCTGCCTATCCTATTGGGAGCCTTTAATATACCTCCTGGGGAATTGATTCAATCCTCCTTCCAAATACCATTCATATATTCATGTTATTGACCCATCAAACCATATTGTTATGTTGATTTCTAGAAACGCAAATACCCTTTAATAAACAAATACACACATACACTTTAATGAATAAATTCACACAGACCCTTTAATGAATATACACATACTCTTACACAATACACATACCCTTTAACAAATACATACATACCCTTTAATAAATACACACATACCCTTTAACAAATACACACATACCCTTTAATAAATACACACATACCCTTTAATAAATACGCACATACCCTTTAATTACTCAATACACACATCCCTTAACAAATACACACATACCCTTAATAAACGCCACATACCCTTATAATAACGCACATACCCTTACATAATACGCATACCTTTAAACATAAATACACACAACCCTTTAACAAATACACACACATAAAAACACCACAGACCCTGGAACAAAGGACACACAGAACGGGAAAAAGACACACAGACCGCGTAAGAAAAACACAGACCCGGGAAGAAAGACACACACACCCGGAAATAAAAGACGCACCATGACCTGGAATACATAAATACACACTACCGGGAACAAATACACACATACACTTGAATAATACACACCATGACCCTTTAATAAATACACACATACCCTTTAATAAATACACACATACCCTTTAATAAATACACACACACTCTTTAATACATAAGCAACAATAAATATGTTCTTTGGTGGTATCCCCCACACACCTTCTCTTAAAGGTAAGTATAAATCCTGCTGGGTGCTGATGGGTTACCACCGCCAGTGATATCTGCATCAAGAAAGATATATTAAATCCACATTGCACACAAAATGTGTTGTTTATTACACACATGGTGTTTCGGTACCAATATGGTACCTTCTTTAGACAGTATACTGTCTACACAATAAATACACACATACTCTTTAATAAATAAATACACACATACTTTAAAGGGCAAGTTCACTCAAAAAAAACCTTTGCTCTTTCGCGATATTCATAGCTTCCAAAACGCTCCTAAACTTCTTTTCCTGACCCGGTCTCTCGTCGTCTAGGTGCCGCCCCCTGCTCCTAGGTGCCTCCCCCTGCTCCTGTTTCAAGCTCGTTTTGAGCAAAAACAGGAGTCTGCGCCGACAGACGCTTTACTTCCTGGTTGCGTCCGTCTGTTATGGCGGAGCGGCTGACAGCAGCAGAGGCAGCGTAGGAGCAGCGAGGGACCGAGTCAGGTAAGCAAGTTCAGGAGCGTCTTTTGACCATGTAAATATCGCCAAAGTGGGGTTTAGGGGGGGTAAAGTACATTTTGAAACAGTTTTTTTTTTAGTGGACTAAAATAAATAATATAATAAATAAATCTTGTTATAATTCATATAATAGGATTACTGCCTAGGTAGTTATAAGCTAAAACCATGAAGTAAGAGAAAAATAAAATCTTAATTACCACATCTGATTCAGTTATAGATTGTTTTCCATAGATTACTTTCACAATCCAAATAGCTTTACCTTTCATACTAGGCCTATAGAGATCAGAACTATAAAATAAACCAGCCAGGTTGTTATAGACCCAACCCTAATGATACACTGAACAAAAGGAAGGGTAAGTACTGAAAGTAAAAACAAAAAAGTGGATTTCTGGTAAGAGCAAGTAGTTGGAAAATAAGAAGGATATGATCTCTAAATCCATTGAAAGGTGAAAGCCCAAAAGGCCAATGATGTCTACCTTCTTAAAGGGCAACCGTGGTCTCTGAACAAGGGCCATATTTATAAAGCTTTTTAGCGATACCGCGCCTTTAACGTTCGGTATCGTAAATGTATGATTGGAGATTAACAATCGGTTTAATGCTCGTAAATTTACAATACCGATTGGAAATCTACAATAACGAAATCGTAGATTTACGATCCCCGTAGAATACCATTGCGGTAGTTTACTACCGCACGGTATTCTACGATCGAACGTTTGGTCGTAAATGTACGAACGCTATCGTACATTTACGACCGCAATCGGAAATTAACTTACCCGGGGTATCACTAAAAAGCGATACCGCGGGTTCATAAATATGGCCCCAAGTTAGGGTTCAATAAAAGCCTGAAGTACTTCCATTAAAATAAGCCATGGATTACAATTCAGGCTGTAGTCTGTGATATACAATATTGTGAAACTTCTGTTTCTCCCCTATCCATGGAGTCTTAGCACACTCACTTAGAGGGAGATGCAAAAAATTTCGCATTCGCAACCTACCTACACTTGTTCCCGTAATGTATTAACCACTTTGCGGCTGTTAATACATTGCGAAAATGCTAGCAGTTAGTTGAGAGCTTTTGCACGCCTTTAAGACACAAAAAAACACTAGCACGTAAAGTACATAGGTTAGTGTGAATTTAGCGGTTATTTTCCCTTTTGAGCGAGATATTGCATCTCTCTGTTTATGCTGAGAAAGAAAGGAAGTACCTGCATATAAAAATTGACAGTTGAGAGGAGGGGCCTATAATGCAGGCAGAGATGGGTCACATTGCTACAAGCTGGTGAAAGGAGGAAGTGTTCAGGAAGTTATGTGATCCAGTTTTTTGTAAGTGCGGACATTAGAAAAAGGTTTTTACATACAATACATACAATACTTCTAGCAAACACCAGAGAGCAGCATATCCCTTTAATAAAAACTCACGCTGTTCCATTTGTTTCAATGAGACTAAAGTTGCAGTGCAGTGTTGGAATTCCTGTCTTTATCAATGTCCATTCCTACTGTAAATTCCCTGTGAACAATTTCCTGTCCATGCTGTAGGTTTATAATTGGAGCTTTATTTACACCCCTGGAGAGTTTATAAGGCTATAAAGGCTTGGATTTTCTGTGTGCTGAACTTTAATTACAATATCTCTGTGTACTTCTTGTATCCGACTGGCAGGGCAATAAAATGCTGGTAAAAAAACTGTTCTAGTCAAAGAAAATACTAATGACATCTATACTGCCAAAATCATGTTTTGAAAGAGTTTACATTTTCAGTGTTCAGGTAGGAGCAAGTAATCCTACCTCCTGTTTTTGCGTAGGTGCAGAGCTATTAAAGCTGTTAAAACTGATTCTGGTCAGGGAATCGGCCAGAAGTGACTGATCTGGAAGTTCACAAGTGGTACTGCAAGAGGCCACCAATTAGTTCCTTGATACCTTTGGCTTAGGGTTAGAGAAATTACTGTTTATGTGCAGATTTTCAGCTTGTCTGTGAGCCACAAGAGGCACCAACGTGTGTCTTGTCAAGAGAAAATTAGGGAAACTATTCTTCTAGCGGATGTGAATTAGCACAGGGTTGGAACAGCTCCAAGTCTGATCCTAAAAAAAAACCCATTGCAGTGTAAAGGAAGAACCATTGTCAAAACTTTTTTGGCCTATCATGTCTCTTCTGCATGACCCCAAGCCCCAGAATGTGCCGTCATTTTCTGCAACAATCTGGACTAAATAAAATTAAATTTAAATATTCTTTTTTTTTTAGGGTTGCCCCATGGCTGAAGATACGAAGGTTTCGTGGTTACAGAATCAGTATGACAAGTACCTTTCAATTCTTACAAGATCAGATTTTGACAAGGCAACAGGTAATGTACTGGCTAAACACAAGTCTTCTATATAAGTATCTTGAACATTAAAGGAACATTATACTCATGCAGTATCTGACTGCTGTCTGGCTCCTCCCACAGTCTGTGTCACTGACACTTCTTCTGTCTCTGACATAGGCAAGCATATGTTAATGAAGAATATAGAGCTGCTAACTGCACCAGTACAGTGTTCTTTTAAGACGCGAGGTCCCTGTCCCACAGAGCTTACAATCTAGCTGGGTAGGAAACATACAGATACCATATCAGATATTTTCAGAAATTACTCTCTCTGTAGAACTTTTATACATTTCCACATTTCTACCTACACAGAACATCTGGATTGGTTAGTTTGATCTTTTACCATCCCAGCCAGGTCAAGTTTCAATGTCCAGTAATATTTTTATTTCAATCCAAATTCACCATGTTTATAGAAATAAATCCATAGTAAAACACGGAACATAATTTTAAATATCATAGTATTGTGATCCACATAGAGAACAGGCTTCCGCAATTGGTCCCCAATATGATATTTAGCAGCCACCATAATATATTGAATTAGTTTGGAGATGTGGCATTCCCACCACACTGGGTAAAAGTCCCTTCTAGCCTGACATCCTCCAACACAAAATGGGTTATGGGTAAAGTATATTTGTTCTAATACTGTGGGTATTGTATAGGCCTTATATAGTTATGAAGGGGCTTTAACTATATCCCCCCTTAGTTGCACAATTCTAGTGAGTTGAGAAAACTGACAATGTCCCCATGGGAAAACCAGATGATGGGTTGGAATTGAATAGAGGTCTTTGGGGGGATCGTAATCTTAAAAAGTGAAAACCCCCAATGATGTGCCCAAATCCAGGTCAAAAAGGGGGATCATGGGTATTTATCCAAAATTGATGAATTAATCCCAAGGTAACGACTGATACCCAATGGGACCCTCGTGGAACGGTTTGGTATCTGTGCTTTTGTATCAATATGAGAACGATAATAAAAAATCAAATCAGTAAAGAATCGAACTCTGATTCCTGTTGTTCTATTTGTCCATCGTCAGTCATATTTTCTTTCTAACGTGTTAATGTAAATATAACAGTACCACTCACTCTAGATGGGGCGGAACACTGGTCTGTCTGAATGGAGGCTGAAACTAAACTGATTTTCCCATTGGTTGGAATTGTTTAAAGCTTTTACTGTATTCGTCACATCTGTTTACTTGTAAAGACATTCAATTCTTTAGACATAGTTGGGTGAAGACCTTCAACAAAGAAGGTCTGAGGTGGTTGGACAGATTTTCCTGAACAGCGAAGCTGACAATCAGAGGTAAGCTACAGTTACTGTAGACCAGTAAAGGCAGACAAATCACAGATAGACGTAAATGTATTTCACACTCACCGCAATTTTCTTTTCCTGTGCTGAAGCAAGTCAGTGGGCAACCATGGGTTAAATCCTGCCTCTTGTGCATGGCAGGTGTGATTAGCTATAAATGTAGGCTCTGCCCCCCATAGGTGTCTTTCAGTGAGGGGGGGAGCCCACTGACTTGCTTCAGCACAGGAAAAGAAAATTACGGTAAGTATGAAATAAATTTTGGTCTTTCCTGTGCTTGCACAAGTCAGTCATTTGTAAAATGTTAAGAAGATATTCAATGAAGACCAAGTGACAGCTCTGCAGAGCTCCTCAGGAGATGTGCCAACTGAAAACACCCAAGAAGTGGAAGTCGCCCGAGTTGAGTGAGCCCTAATAGTCTGGGGCTCCTCTTTAAATTTTACCCTGTAGCATAGCCTGATGCCTTCTGTTATCCATCTGGCAATGGTACACCTGGATACTTTGCATCTCTTATTAGATCCAGTGAAGGAGATGGACAGATTATCGTCCTTCAGGAAATCTCTCAATGTATGTGTCAATAGATATTACTGGGTCTAGGTCTACTGTAGCTTCTTCATCTGGGCATCCTTCTATTGATGAGAAGGCAAGAATGATAATCTCCTGGTTTATATGAAATTTAGTAACAACCTTAGGGAGTTGAGTGAAGTTTGGCCCGAGAACAATCTTGTTGGCGTGAATAAAAAGATATGGTGGAGATTTTCTGTGAGCGCTGATGTCCGAGACTCTACTGCTTGATGCCAAGGCTAGGAGTGGAACAGTTATATGTGAGCTTATATCTGTTGTATTCAATTAGATCAACTGGACTTGAAGTTTAGTTCTTAAAGACGTTTCGCTAGTCATCCGACTGGATCTCTCGATTCAGAATGACTTGTACAAGAATCTGTGGCAATTATGTAC